>JAJEJO010000306.1:176816-264673 GCA_020662805.1 Glaucomys volans | reverse complement strand
GGGTTCAATCCCCAGCACCGCAAAAAAAAAAAAAAAAAAAAAAAAAATATAAATAAATGTATATATATATATATATATATATATTTGTACTTTTAAAAAAGCAGCGTGAATTCTCACATTCAGCCTCTTCCCAAGCCTCCAAGGCAGTGATTCTCAAATTGAAGGGGTCTCAAGATCACTTGGAAGTAGTCCAAGGGTTTCACTCACAGTGTCTGACTCAGTGATCTGGGTGGAGCCTGAGACTTTGCATCTCTCACTAGGTCTTGGTGACCCCGCTGCTGATCTGACACCTCACTTTGAGAGCCACTGCTCAGAGGCATGTCTCAGTGTCTTGAGGGGTGCCCCAGAGCACAAAATGGAAACAGTCAATTCAGAGGATGAATATCATGAAGACCTGAATATCCTGGAACTAAGGATTTTTGTTAAGGATGTTCTTATCTGACTCACAGTGGCTTTATCATGGTGCTGTTTTTTTGTATTCAGTATGGTGTTCAATAAATCACATGTAGTAGTCAACACTTTAGTATAAAATAGTCTCCCTGTTGGGTGATTTTGCCAGCTGTAGGCTAATGTAAATGCTCTGAGCATGTTTAAGGTAGTTGAAACTACGCTGTGATGTTCTGCAGGTTAGGGAATATTAAATGCATTTTTGATTAACAGTATTTTTACATTGGCACATAACCCCATTGTTAGGGAGCATCTGGGTCTATGTAAATACATATAAGAGTGCCCATAACAAGGTACACACACACACACACACACACACACACACACACATACACATACATATGCAAATGCATATAATTGAATGCTTTCTGATTGTTTCTATTTTGCTTTCTGGTTTTTCTAAAGCCTACCTAGAGAATTGGTACTTCAAACAAAACCTGATGCGACCCCTCCAGACTGTCTCCAGCCGGTTAATTTCCCAGCTGTGTTATGGACTGAGGTCTCCAGTTTTCCCTCAAAGCAAGATTTGCCTAACAATGGCTCGTCCAAGTTCAAGTAAGTCATTTAGTGCTCCATCTCCTCTCCAGTGGACTGTGAATTTCCTGAGCTTTCCTACAGTTCTAGGGGTCTGCCTATAAGAAAGTCGGTGCCCGGCAGGACTTTGGACAAAGCCACCCTGCACTCTTTGGGAAGGGTCCTTCCTAGGCAGGGTCAGAGCTTCTGTCTTAATGCTCAAGTTAAATCCATTTGGCATGTTGCTGCTTCTCCCAGGCTGTTGAATTTAAGCCTAAAACACATGATTTTTTGTTTGTTTGTAGTGCTGGGGATGGAGGCCAGGGCCTTAAACATGCTGGGCAAATCCCAGTCCATGATTTCTACTTTAAACTACTAACCTCTTTGCAAGAGAAAAAAACTGGTGATTGTCCTCAAGGGCAATATGGGGTTCGATTTTCTACTGGACACTTCCAAATGATATTCTTTGTATCTGTACTTGACAAAAATCTGCAGGTTGATGTATCTTAGCCTGTAGGGAGGATGGCGGCCAACACATTTTTGTAAACAAATGATCCTTAGGTGAGCCTCTAAGTAGAGCTTGAATACACCATTGAAAGGCCACTCTGAACTCTTTTTTGCTTTATTTTCACTTTTGAGTCACTTTCCCTGGTACCATGAGTCTGCTCAGAGATAATGATGCCTGCCTCCATTTTGCCCAATATCAGGAATAGAAAAGAATCAAAAAACCAATTCTACTCATCCACCTGGCTCCTTGGTGCAGAGCAGGCTGCTGGAGTCTGTGGAAGATTCCAAAGCGTCTACCTGACTTTGGTCCAAAGTGGGTCTTCTGTGTTTGGAACCACAGAACAAGTGGGCGTATCTGCCTTTAGCAAGTGAAATGTGTTTTCCATTTGTTTGTTTGTTTGCAGTGCTGGGGCCTCGAGCAGGCCAGGCAAACACCCTACCACTGAACTGTACCTCTAGTCCCAGAAAATGTATTTTAAAAGATTTCACACCACATTAACATTACTGCATTTTATATCCTGTTTTCCAAGAACCAAACCTAGGCTGAATTTTTTATTTGTTTATATAGTAGCTTAATGTGGTTCCTTAACAGAAGTCACCCAGATCTAGGAATATATTTTTCAGGAAATGACAGAGTTTCCCTGGATGGTGGAAAGACCTTTCAGGCTGGAGAGACTTTCGGGGTGAGCTGTGAAGTCCTTAGGGACCTTCGCAGGAGCTGCCCCCAGGAGCTATACCCGCAATTCCTAGAGGAGCATGTGCACGTTTTCCCATTGTTAATGTACGTGAGCATGTCCTTCCAGGAGGTTAGACAAGAGTAGAAACGAATTTACCCAGACTGGGTTGCTTTTCCCAGATTCCTCTTGGCTTGGTAGCTTTAGTAACCAGTGGGTCTTATTTTTCTCCCTGGACCGTCTCTGAAAGGGGAGTGAGGCCAGCCAGGGCTTTAGTGTGGCCGGCTGGTGGGGTGGTGGGGTGGTTTTACCTGAAGACAGCAGTGTGCTAAGCCTTCTTGGTTTCTTTGAGCCTGGCACTGCCAGGAGCAAGGCCCAGAGAACTCCGGGAATGGCTGGAGAGGGAGCTGGACTGCGCTGGTTCTTCATGTTTGACAGTCTGCTTGACTCTTTGCTCACTTTTCCCAGTGGTCAGCTGTGGGGCAGAGGGAAGGGGACGGGGAGGAGGGACTGGGCCTTTCCTGAGGTTATCTCGGGCCCAGCAATGTGTGTGGCTTGACTTATGAGGGTAAGAGGTCCCGTCGCTGTCTAGAGGGGGTGATCAAGCATGAGAAACCAATGGTTCTGCAGAATGAGGCCACATCCCTTTGGACAGTCAAGTTACCTGTTTCCGAGCTCAAATCCCACTGTCTGCCTTGCCCTCGCCAGCTGGTCCCCAGTTTTGTCTCTCAGGGGACACTCACTCGGTAAAGGTTTGATGTTGGCTGGCATCACCTCAGGAGGGGGAGCCCAGGACACCTGCCTGCTCGGGCAGCTGAGGAATTCAGTTCCACTGTGGCTGAAGTCTTTCAAGCTTTCACACAGGTTGTCCACTCCTGGAAGCCCTCCCTGTCGGGGCGTACCCTGCTTCTGTGACCACGCCTGTCATGGGCAAAGCTGGGCCAGCACTCGCTCCTCTCTCGATGGGGGGGTGGGGGTGGAGGTGGAGGAGGAGGAGGGACTCTCTCTCCTTCTCTTGGAAGCCGTGCCCAGCTCTGTACCCTCTCGGCCTGGCCTGTCACAGCCACAAGGGCCTTCAGGGCCACGGTGCCTGGGGAGAAGAGCACTGGTCAGCCACGGGCAGCGCCCTGGCCGCAGCTCTTCTCCAGTCTCTGCTGCCCAGGGGAAGCAGCAGCAGCTCCCGGTCAGCTCTGAGTCTGGCTCCTGAATCTTATCTGGGATGAGGACGTTTTTGCGGGGAAAGACGCCCCATGCGATCTACACAAAGTGCTCTGTATTAAGCTGTGGGCACGGAGCCCTGGTAACCACGCTGCCCTGGGCTCAGGCAGGAGGGCTGCCTGGGGGTGTGGGCCAGGAGGCAGGGCGAGTCTGTGCCAGGGGTGCTGCCGGGGTGCCGTTCCCCTCCTGTGCCCAGCCGCTGTGGCAAAGCCCGGCTCTTGTTTGAGCTGTACAGGAGGCGGTCGGGGGCCATGCTTGGGCAGGGTGCTTGTTCCCAGGGGAGGGGGCCTTTGTCCTCACCTGTGGTCACTGCGCTGAGGGAAGATGGAATGAGCAAGATTCCCACAGGGAAGATGGATCTGGGGAGGAATTTGGGGCTTTGGACCCAGAGCCCCTCAGCTCAGCCCTCACACAAATACACAGGCCTGTTTTGACTTTTATGACAGGAGACAGGCACCTACCCATGGGTCTTTAAATCTGCAGAGCACCTCAGCTCAGGGAAGGTGCCATGTGCACCTCAGGCAGCTCAGGAAACCGAGGCTCAGAAGGTTGGGTGGGAGGCGGAGCGGAGGTGCCCAAAGCCCCTGCTTCTCTAAAATGCCACACACTCACTCGCCCCTCAGGCCGTGTGCCACCATGACCTCACGATTGATTTTTATATAAGTATATTAACGTATAATTTCATACAAGGTCAAGTTTCAAAATACAGACAGTAGATACGGGATATAGATGTCCAGATGGTGCCCTGCATCAATACCGACTTTGCTCTCTGTTCAGATATGGCCAATTTTCGGACGTGTTTTGCCAAAGCAAAGCACATCGTCATCATCTCGGGGGCTGGCATTAGTGCTGAAAGTGGGGTCCCGACGTTCCGAGGAGCAGGAGGCTACTGGAGAACGTGGCAAGCTCAGGTTGGTAACGTTTCCAGAACATTAAAAGGTTCTAGGGCTGGGGTTGTAGCTCAGTGGTAGCGCACTCACCTTGCACCTGTGAGACCCTGGGTTTGATCCTCAGCACTGCATAAAAATAAAATAAAGGGCCAGGCGCGGTGGCGCACGCCTATAATCCCAGCACTTGGGAGGCTGAGGCAGGAGGATCGCAAGTTCAAAGCCAGCCTCAGCAACTTAGTGAGGCCCTAAGCAACTCAGTGAGACCCTGTCTCTAAATAAAATACAAAATAGGGCTGGGGGTGTGGCTCAGTGGCCCAGTGCCCCTGGGTTCAATCCCCAGTACCAAAAAAATATATATATAATAATAATAAATATAAAAATAAAAATAAAATAAAGGTATTGTGTCCATCTACATCTAAAAAAATATTTAAAAACAAGTTGTAAATGAGGACTGGGGCTGAAGCTCAGTGGCAGAGCGCTTGCCTAGCATGGACGAGGCACTGGGTTCTATCTTTAGCATCACATAAAAATAAATAAAATAAAGTCATTCTGTCCATCTACAACAACGACAATTTAAAAAATAAAGTTCTAAATGAAGTTGTAGCAGTTTGACTCAGAACCTCTACGCATGCCTGGGATGCAGAGGGAAAAGTTTTGAAATTAGTTTTGACTCTTGTCCTCTGGATTTTGGGATCAACGTAAAGTCCCTATGATAAAGACCTCAGATGTAAGCAGTCACTTTCCTTATATTCTATATGTAAATAGATTGCAGAAAAATAAAATTTTTCCTAGTCATTGCATTAAAGTAGAATCTGAAAACTTTCATTAGCACAATTCTTTATTTTTCTAAAGAACTGAAATTAAGGTTTTCATATTTTTAAAGTCTCTGTGACGTGTTCATATTAAAAGTTGAATTTTTGGAAGCTGTGCTTAAGTGATGCTTAAATGTTTTTTTGTTTTGTTTTGTTGTGTTCTGTTTGGTTTTTTGGTACCGGAGATTGAACCCAGGGGTGCTTAACTGCTGAACCACATCCACAGCGCTTTTTAATATTTTATTTAGAGAAAGTGTCTTGCTGAGTTGCTTAGGGCCTCACTACGTTGCTGAGGCTGGCTTTGAATTTGTGATCCTCCTGCCCCAGCCTCCTGAGCCCCTGGAGGCATGAGTCTGTGATCCCAGCTTGGTGCTTAAATGTTTAAGTGAAGGTCATTAGAACATAACTTCTATGAGGGTGTAAATGGATCTGGGATTTTTTGTTAATTTTTTATTAAGATATACACATAACAAAATTCACCAATTCTAAGTGTATGATTCAATGAATTTTAGAAAATGGATATAGTTGTGTGGCCAACTCCATGATCACAATATAGAACATTTCTGTGACACTCAGCTCTCTGTTATCATGATGAATACCTGAGATAATCAACTTAGGAAAGGTCTGTTTGGACTGACAGTTTTGGAGATTTCAGGCCATGACCATTCAGGGCTTTGGGGCTATGTGGGGAATACATGGTGGAGCAAGACCACTCACCTCCTGCTAGGAAGCACCAGAGGAAAGGGGAAGAGCCCAGGGTCCTACAGCACCTTTCATGGATACGTCCCCAGTGACCCAACCTCCCTCTAGGCCCCAGCTCTTGAAGGTTCCACCTCCCAGTAGCACCAGGCTGGGGACCGTGTCTTCAACACACGGGCCTTTGGGTGATTCCAGATCCAAACTAGAGCACTGTTCCTCCAGAATATTCCATCATAACCTTTGCCTTCTGTCCCCTCCATGCCCCTGGCTCAGGAAGGTCTTAGGTGTAGCAGGGAATTTTCTCTGTTTCATTTGCTGTCCTGGTCCCAGTCCCCAGAACTCTGGTGCATTATATGTGCTTAGTAGATTTTTTAGTAGGTTGAATGAAGGCAGTCATAACTGCGACTTCAACAGATGGCTTCCAAACTTAGTAGGTTGGTAGCTTCTCATTGCATGGAGGTCAGTGAACTAACCCCTTCCTTCCTCTATCAAGTGTCTGAGGCTGGCAGATGTCACCTCCCAGGCCTGGGGGTCACCCTCTGGAAGGCCAAGGAGGGAAGAAAGGAGCCAAGGGCCACTGGGGTAGAGTAAGAAAGAAGATCTGTCACCAGGGCTGTCCTTGAAGGGCTAGGCACAGCCACGAGGGCGCTCCTGGTGTCAGAGGAGGCTGCGCACTGTGGGCAGGCGGAGAGGTCACCCCATCCCATGGACCCTGCGCACACATCCTAGGCCACCGTGTCCTGGGAGGCAAGCAGGACGGAGGGGGCGCAGGGTCGATGCTGGTCCTCCACGGTGTGGACGATGTGCTCACAGAGGGAAGGTGCAGCTGTGGCGGGGAGAAGGGGCTGAGGGCAAGCCATGTGCCTGGGGACGCTGAAGCCACTCCTCCTGAGGCTGGGGCTAACGGAGGCAGGGCTTAACAGCACACCTGGGGGGGGAGCCAGTTTGCTGAGTGTGTGCACCTGCAAGTAACACCCGCCCTCCACGGGCAAGATGTGGAGCGTTTCTGTCCCTGTGAGGACTTCCTAGTGTCCTTTCATCCGTTCCAGCCCGACAGCCCCTGCTCTGCTCCCTCACGAGCAGTGAGACTGGCCTCTTCTAGAAGAGAACCACACTTTAAAACACAGGTGTTTTCTACATTGTTAATATGCGTGCTGTTTTTTATATGTGTGTATGTGAGGTCGTATATGTGTGTGTAGTAGTGTGTGTATACGGATAGTTTGTGTGTATGTGTAGTGTGTCCAGTGTGTGTGTGTGTATAGTTGTGTGTGTGCTGTATATGTAGTTGTGAGCATGTAGTTCTGGTTGTAGTTATGAGAACCCAGTTCCTCGGTTACGGCCAGCGTTTTGCCTTTCATGTTTTTCTTGGGTGTACCTCAAAATGAGATTGACTTCATGTATTTTGGAGCTCCATGAAAAAGTAGATTCAGCAGAGTGCAGTGACACTGGCCTGTAATCCCAGCCTCTTGGGAGACTGAGGCAGGAGGATTCCAAGTTTGAGGCCAGTCCTATGCAACTTAGTAAGACCCTGTCTCAAAATAATAAAAAAGGCTGGAGATGTGGCCCAGTGGTAAAGCACCCCTCTGGGTTCAATCCTCAGTACCAAAACAATAAAAAAATAAAAGTAGGTTCACCCCCGCGATCTTCCACACACTCCTTTCCTCGTGTTCATAACCACCTGAGGGATCATGGGATTGGTGGCCTCACCCCTGAACTAGCAGCATCGTAATTAGGGCTGACTTCTCCGAGGTCCTGGGTCCCAGGCTGGTGCCACAAGCCTGCACCTAAAGCCGATGGGCCCAGCCTCGCCTCGGGGCTGCCGGGGCACCTCAGAGGACAGATCGGCACCTGCCGCCCTCTCTCCCCCCAGGACCCGGCCACTCCCCACCCGCCCACACCACGGCACCTGCCCCCCTCTCTCCCCCCAGGACCCGGCCACTCCCCACCCGCCCTCTCCAGCCTGACCCGCCTCCTCTCTCCCCCCAGGACCTGGCCACTCCCCAGGCCTTTGCCCGCAACCCGTCCCAGGTGTGGGAGTTCTACCACTACCGCAGGGAGGTCATGCTGACCAAGGAGCCCAACCCCGCACACCGGGCCATCGCTGAGTGTGAGGCCCGGCTGCAGGGCCAGGGCCGTCGGGTCATGGTCATCACCCAGAACATCGATGAGCTGCACCGCAGGGCTGGCACCAAGAACCTTCTAGAAATCCACGGTGAGCGGAACGAGACTTAAAACACGTGCTCTCCCCCCCTCCAGCCTACTGGGACCCATCCTTCCCCCAGGATTCTGTGGCATTTCCACAGGGACACGCTGGTGCCCTGTGGCACTTAACAGCTGTTGTTGGTGGCAGGGGACCACCTGCCCACTGGCATTGCTCAGTGACGTGTGCATCCCTGCTAGCCCTCCCCCCGGGCTCTGTGGGAAGGGGTTGTATAGTGACAACCTCCCGGCACAGCTCAGGGGCAGGCAGGCCTGGGCCCCCCACAGCTGTTTTAGCAGGGCCAGGCATGGGATATGGCTGTTTACCTTCCCTTCGTCCCCAGATGGGCACTCTCCACCACGGCTGCATGTCTGATCCCTCTGCCGTTGATCTGCCTCCACGGTCCCGGGGGGTTAGCTTCCAGCTCACTCTGGCTGGAAAGCTAGGTCCTCAGAAAAGAACCCTCTGGACGGCCTCACTTGGGTCGGGTACCCACCGACTTGACAAAACCCTACTGCTAGGGGTGGGGCACTGTGTCACACAGTCTGGAACCTGTGGCCAAGCTTGTATTTGAAATGTGATTGACAGATCCATCAGCTCACATGGGATGGAGGAGAGACGGTCCCCTGCGGAGAGTGGATGGAATGAGACAGCTTATATACAGTGTGGTGTGTTAAAAGCTCAGGCAACACCAGGCACATGGCAATAGTCAATAAACTGTGGCCGCCATTATTGCTTTAGCTCAAAGTGGTTGCTAATATTAATTTTTAATTATTAATTATTCACAGAATTGCTTTTGTATAAAAGAGTCTGTCTTTATTAAATCAAGGTTAATATTTTATAAACACTGCAAGCCTGAACCTTTATATACTTAGTAAGTTATATCCTTAGTTTTAGGTCAAGCTTCTTGCCTATTGACCACTTCGTTTCCCCCTACAAATCAATCCAAGGCAACCTGAGAGCATGTTATTCATGTAGTTAGTTATTTCCCCTCTGTGTTGCAAAGTCCTTCAGGGAATTTGTTCTTGCCTGGTTCGATGGAACCTCATGCCTTTATATTTCCTATAATAGCCGGGTATTCAGCCCATTTGCTAAAAAGAATGTATAAGAATTAAATTATTTTTGCCCTGTGTTAGTCAGATTTCTGTAACAAAATACCTGAGAAAACTAACTTAAAAGGAAAACAGGTTTATTTGGCTCAGAATTTGGGAGGTTTCAGTCTATGGTCAGGCTATGGCAGGGAGCATGTGTGGAGCGAGCCGCTCACCTCACGGCAGCTGGGAGGCAAAGAGGAAGTGGAGGGACTGGGGTCCTGGTATCTCCTTCTGGGACACGCCCCCAATGACCTAACTTCCTCCCACTAGGCCCTACCTCCTAAAAATTCCACCACCTCCTGACAGCTCTAAGCTGAGGCTTTTAACACGTGGGCCTAGGGGGAACATTCCAGATCCAAACTACAGCAAACCCTGCAGACATGGAGATGACTTCTCTTGATTATACTAAATTCTGGATTTGCTTAATGTGTGTTTTTCAGGGACCTTATTTAAAACTCGATGTACCTCTTGTGGAGCTGTGGCTGAGAATTACAAGAGTCCAATTTGTCCAGCTTTATCAGGAAAAGGGTAATTAAATTGCACTACAGAATAAATATGTTTTCTTCTTTAAGATGGACATAAATGTATCATACACTGCAAAACAAATACACCTATGAAGTATGTTGTTTCTTTGTTCTTTGTACCAATGCCATTCTTTCTTTTCTGTCATTCTTTACTTCAGTGCTCCAGAACCTGGAACCGAAGATGCTAGAATTCCAGTTGAGAAACTTCCCCGGTAGGTAAAAAAAAAAACCCTTGGATTATTTGCATTTTGTGTTTCAGATTGAAAAATAAAAAAAAAATTAGGAATCAAGACCTAAACATTTTAGTTTCAGTGAAATGTCTCTTAACTTGAATGTACAAATGCAGAAACTAGCCCTGCCCCAGGAGGCCAACGGGGAAATGACACAATGTGCGGTTTTCCCTGATGAACCCTGGAGAGGTGGCTGTGGGCAGGACTGGAGAGCTGTGAATCTGAGAAGAAACGAAAGTCACCGATGAACTTAGGCGGTGGCTGTGTATTTGAGGCAAATATGGGGCCATTGTTACGCCCAGGTCTGGGTAACTGAGTGCAGTTGTGCCAATGAGTATAATAAAGTAGTGGAAAGAGACTTTAGTAACAGAAGGTCAAGCTCAGCTGGAAGAATGTCCACACAGCTTAGGGCGCGGAGGCAAGATAAAACCCAATAGCACTTCCTCCATATCCGGGACGCATTCATAGAGGATGAGAAGGATCAGAGTGGCCCATCTGGACGGTCTGGGCTTGGGGCATCGCAGCCTTCCTCCCATCCACCTGCCTGGCAGGTCAGTGGGTGACTCAAGGATCATGTTCTTCCAGGTGTGAAGAGGCAGGGTGTGGGGGCCTGCTGCGACCCCACGTGGTGTGGTTTGGAGAGAACCTGGACCCTGCCATTCTGGAGGAGGTGGACAGAGAGCTGGCGCTCTGTGACTTATGCCTGGTGGTAGGTCCTGCCCTTCCCTAGTCTCCAGCTTCTTCTAAAACACTAAAGATGGGAAAGAGTTTGTTCTTGCCTCCTTCTCTCCCTCCTTTCCTCCCTTCCTCGAAGAAGTGTGTGGAGAAGTATTATGGTGTCCTACAGAAAAACTAAGAAACGATGAAATGATCCTACGATGTGAGACAAATGCTATCTTCTCTGCAACATTAAAAACAGAACATGACATTGGTTCAGACTTTTAAGTATGATCCATGCTCATTATTAAATTTCATTGATAAAATAATCAAATTATAAAATGGAAATTGGAAATCACGCACAATTCTACCATCCAGAAATAATCATTGTCAGCATTTTGGTATGTTTTCTTGTAGGCTAGGGGTGAGCAACTGCAGCCTGCAGGCCAAATCTGATCTGCACCCTGTTTTTGTGAATAGTTTTATGGGGACACAGCTGTTCCCAACTCTTCTGCACACTGTCTCTGGGTGCGCTCACACCGCAGTGGCCTGGACAGGAAGGCCTGCAAGGCCTGAGACATTTACCTATTGGCCCTTTCCAGAAAGTCTGCCCACCTCTCATCTAGACCTTTCCTTCAGATGCAGGCACATTGATTACCGTTAAAAAATGACTTCATGATATATGTTCTGTCTTGAAACTCATTTATTCACCTAGCAATGCACTCAGCGTATTCCATGTCAGTGCGTCCAAATCTCTGTCCTCTTTTAATCACCTGCATGGTCTCCATCACATGGATATAAAATGACATATTTAGCTAATCCTGTATTGTCAGACATTCGGACTGTTTGAAAATATGATATTTTAAACAATGCTGTAATGAATATCCTTAGATATAAATCTTAGCATGCTCTTTAAATAGTTTCCTTAGGACACATTTTCTCCGAGTGGAATTAACTAACCAAAGCACATGAATATTTCACAGTTTCCTTCCTCTGTCTTTAAAAACAAAGGTGCTTTCTTGTGGGTGCACATCCTCTTAGCCAGTACCTTATGAAGTGCACCCCAGCGTTAAGTATCATCAGCATTCATGACAGATTGTTCAGGAGAAAGCCTGGTTTACAAAACAGGTCCCGTCTTCCCATTTCTATAACTGATGTTTGTAAGTATATATTTATAAAGAACATCCCAAAAGGATATCTATTAAAATGTTAACAGTGGTTATCTTGGGGTACTAGGATTATGGATGAAATACATGTTTTTCTTCATATTTCCAACTTAAAAAAAAGAGCATGGATTTTATTTGTATAACTTCAAAGAGCAGAAACAAAAACAAACTCTACCTCAAACAAGGCAGCTGGGTCCTTTCTTTGCCACACGTCCACTTGCATAACTCTCCCTTTTACATCACATGTTCTTCCCAAATCACATGATTGGCCAAAAGGACACCTCTTAACTTTCAGTTCGTCCCTTGGACACCTGCCACTGTACCTCCTCCAGCTTAGCTTTTCTCACACCTGCAAACACAGACCTGCCTTTACAGCATTTATGTACGTTTTTCTGAAAAATGTGTTTCTTCTCTCCATAGTGTGGTCACCATCCATTCCCGTGCATTTGCTTTGTAGGTGGGGACTTCCTCTGTGGTCTACCCAGCAGCCATGTTTGCCCCCCAGGTGGCTGCCAGGGGCGTGCCAGTGGCCGAGTTTAACATGGAGAGCACCCCAGCAACAAACAGATTCAGGTACGGGGACAACCAAGGTGGGCGACAGGAGGCGGAGGGCAGGCTTAGGTGTGCCATCTCAACAGGTTTTTATCTACTTGTCTAATTTTTAAAGAGTGTGGGGAGGGGTGGAACATAGTTTTTGTTTTCTTTTGGGGTCTGTAGTTGCTCTGCCTTTTTACATGGGATTTTCCATGTGGCTTTGTTTTTTCACATTCCGAAAGGTCTTTGATTCTTCAGACTTTACTTTCATTTGTATTTTTAATGTGATTTGGTCATGGCCTTTGGATGTATGTAAGCAGCACTCGCCAGATAAGCCTGGGAAATACTCACACGGAACTTCCTCATCCGCTGTTCTCCTTGTGAGGCGACCTAGGCATGGTTCTCTTTGGTCTAATTGCCAAGAATATTTGTATCTGTGGCCATGGTGTGGTGCCTTTTCCTGTTTCCTAAACTTGTGTGGACCATGCAGATCTTGTAATGTACATTTTAAGCCTGTTTGACCTTGTTTTTCTGTTTTTCTCACCATTACTTTTTTTGCCTTCACTTTTAACTCTTGCTGGTGTGTTTAATTCTTCTCTAGAAGAAGGTAGAATATAAGTAAGTCATAAATTAATAGAAATAAACAAAATACAAACTTACTGAAACTTCTTGTCATTAATCAGTGCTCTTCCTCCTTGGCTGCATATTTTGAAAATACTGAGCCTGCGTGCCATCTCATGAGATTCTGATGCCATTGATCTGAGGGATCCTCTGAGCATCACAGGTGACACTAAAGTGCAGCTAGGGTGAGAATCGCTGCTCTGCATCGTCACTGGGATAAAACACGTGCCACAGACACGGAAACGGGGTCCTCTTCCGGGGAGCTGACTGACTTTGGGCTAGTCTTCCCATGTGTCCCTATGATCAGCTGCTGACTGTGTCCTTGATCTGTAGTTCTTCATTTGTATGTAGGTGGTGAAAACTGACAGTTTTTTAAAAGAATTGTCTTCTGTGCGAAATTCATACTCTTACAATTACAGAATGTTATTGAAAGAAATAAAGATGTAAATAAGTGAAAACATACCCCATGTTCATGGACGGACAACTTAATATTACTAAGATGGCAGTACTCCCGAAATGATCTATTAGTTCAACCCAGTTGCTATCAAACTCACAGCAGAAATTAACAAGATGGTCCTAAAATTCCTATGAAATTTCAAGGAACTCCAAGTAGCCAAAGAAAAAAGAACAAAGTCAGAGAACTTGTATCTCCCAATTTCAAAGGGTACTACAGGGGCTGCGGTTGTAGCTCAGTGGTCGAGTGTTTGCCTAGGATTTGTGAGGCACTGAGTTTGATCCTCAGCACCACATGAAAATAAATAAATAAAGGTATTGTGTCTATCCCTCTACAACTAAAAATATTTTTTAAAAACTTACTACAGAGTTGCTTTAATCAAAATGGTGTGGTTCTGGCATAAGGATAGATATATAAAGTCAGTGGGATAGAGCTTGGATCCAGTCAAAAGCTCTCCTGTCTGTGGGCAATTGACCTTTGAAAGGACTGCTGGGGCAATTCAGTGGGGGAAAGAAGAGTCCCTTCAACACTGATGCTGGAAAGTCACATGCACAGACTGAAGTTGGACTCCTTCATGACAGCATCCACAAAGTCGGCTTAAAATGGATCAAACACCTCAAAGTAGGAGCTAAAACCATAAAATCCTTAGAAGAAAATCTAGGGGTGAATCTTTGTGACCTTGTGTTGTTAAAACTTTCTCAAATATGACACATTAAAAGTAACATGAGAAAAATGTGTAAATAAGATTTTTGTCAGAATTAAGAACTTTTGTACTTCAATGGATACCATCAATAGGTGAAAAGATGACCCAAAGATTTGGTGAAATACTTGTAAATCTAATATTTGATAAGAGATTTGTGTCTAGAATATATAAAGAACTGTTACAATTCAAAAGACAGTTGTGGATTCACTTAAAAATGGACCAAAAGATATTTCTCCAAATATATGCATATGGCCAATAAGCACATTACAATGATGTGCAGCTTCTTTAGTCATTGAGGAAATGCAAATTACAACCACAATGAGATCCACTTTACAACCACAAGGATGGCCATAATTCATAAAAAGAAGAAAAATAGCAAGTGTTGCCGAAGACACTGGGATCCTCTTACATTGCTGGTGGGAGCAGACAGTGGCACAGCGGCCTTCGGAAACACCCGGCGCTTACACAGAGTTACCATGTGACCCACCCATTCTCCTTGGTATACAGCCCCAGAAATTAAGGCATATGTCTACACAAAAATTTGTAAATGAATGCTCACAGCAATACTGCCTGGAAAAAGCAGAATCAGCCCAATGTCCATCAGCTGATGAATGGATAAACAAAATGTGGTTATATTCATACAATGGAATATTTTTCAGCCATAAGAAGAACCAAGTACAGATCCATGCTACAACAGGAATAGCCCCTGAGCACCTTGTGCTAACTAAAGCAGTTATTTTTTTAAAAAACATATTGTTTGGTTTTACTTATAGGAAATATGCAGAATAGACAAATCAAGAGACAAGGTAGATCAGTGGTTGCTTTGAGGTAAGGGTAGAGAGGAATGAAGAATGAGTACTGATGGAGAGAGGCTTTCCTGTTGGGTGGACGGAAGTGCTCTCTAGCTGGTGAAGGTCGTATATTCTGTGAATATGACCCTCCCCGCCAAAAAAAAAAACAACCCACCGAATTACACATTTTAAATGGGTGGACTGTATATGAATTGTACCTTAATAAAAGTGGTATATTAAAAAATTAAATTGTCCACAACAAATGGACATTAGGCCTCCCTCTGATTTGCACTGTGGCCCACGTGTGGAGTGACCGTCTGCTCAGCTTCCCTGCAGTGACATCAGAGCCAGGAACCTTAAGCCTCTCATCTGAATTCTGATGAGTGGGAGCAGATGAACTTACTGAAGCAGAAAGTTCCCCATTCAGTTCTACTAATGCGGCTTATTTTCAGCCATTTGATCTCCATCTCATCTCTAATGATTATAAAGAATTAAAACAAATCATCATTGCAGAGATTTTGTAAGAAAATGCAGATAGGGAAAAAAGAAGTAAATAAAACTTGTTTTCCTAACCCCAGATTAGAAGTGGCCCCACCTCTCATGCTGTGGCCGGACCAGCAGCAGCTGGGTGTGCACTGTGTGTGGTGGCCCTGTCTTCTTGGGAAGGACACTGGGTGTGAGAGGGCTTCCTGCAAGTTAAGAAGAGATTCTTGGCATATACCGTGTATCGCCAAGTCCAGCCTGCTAAAACCAGCTGCTGCTGCTGCTGCGGAAGTTCTTCAGCTTCGTGTTGCTTTGAGAACCTGTGACCTCTGCGCAGACACGCAGGCTTCTGGCTAGTTAGAAGCCCTTCATCAACCGCAAGAACCGTCATGGTGGGTGTGTGTGTGTGTCTCTGGGGAGCAGCAAGGGCTGCCTGTGCCTCTAGTCACAGACTCTGCCCTGATGTGTACAACTGGTGGGTGAAGCCAGCCGGCTTGCATCTCAGGGTTATCAGAGCTGGAGTGGAGGAGAGGCCTGCAGCCACCCCCTCACCCTGCTCAGATTCTCACCTGGGGAAATCATCCAGGAGCAACTGAGCAACTTGTTTGAACCTGCACCTTCACAATGGCAGGATTTTCTTTTCCATTTCATGCTTAACAGATCTTCATTGAACTTTAAAGGTCAGAAGTCAGCAAAACTGCCTGTGCGCCAAATTTGGTTACCATCTGTGTTTGTAAATAAAGTTTTATTGGAACACGGCCCTGGGCATCTGTTTATGTATCATGTACCTCTGCTTTTATTACTCAAATGGCAGTGTTCGCAACAGAGACTATCTGGTCTGCAAAGCCTAAAATATTTACTATGTGACCTTTTACAGAAAAAGCTTACCAACAACCTCTGTTCTAGGTTAATAAGAAAATTGGAAGATATTCCCTGATGCTTTTAATCTGATTTTCTGTCTGATCTCAATAGTCAGTTCGAGTGCCACCTGTATTTTAAATTTGAATCTCCCCAGGCCCTTTAAGCCTCGCACAAGTTATTTAGATTCTTTGTCCCAGTTCTGATCTAGAGACAAAGTCATTGAATTCACCTTCACAGAAAAATGTGTTACTATTTTCAAGGTGCTAATTAGTTCTGGTTTGGGTTTATTGTTTTCCACGCCTGGATGGTTCTCAGATGATTGCTGTTACAGGAAATCCGAGACTTTTCTGACTTAAACCTCAGTGTTCTGACTGTTAACACTGCCCCTGCTTGCAGGCAGGGCCTTTGGAGCACCTGGGCCCTCAGTGCCCGCAGCCACCAAGTGGCCTTTGACTTTTCAATCTTGGAAGGTACTTGACATATACTGTGTACCAAACGCGTCCTAAGTGCTGTGGGTAGGGCATATCAGTAAACAGAACACAAATGTCCCCTCTGATGGTTATGTTCTAGTGGCCGTGGCAGATGGCAGTGCACACAGTGGGCAAATTCTGTAGCTCAAGAGAAGGTGAAGAGGCTGTGGGACAAAACTGGGGTGCACAGGGTGTCGATCTGGGCAGCCAGGTTGCAGGATTCAGTCAGGCGGTCAGGGCAAGCTTCATGGAGGAGATGTGGACGAGGACTTGGAGGAGGTGAAGGAGTTAGCTGAGGAGGAGTCTGGGACAAGAGCTTCCCAGGCCCGGGGACCCCCTGAGCCAAGCCTCCAAGGTGGGAGGTGTAAGGAGCAGCAGGGCAGTCAGCGTGGTTGCAGTGGGTGAGGGTGAAGTCCCAGGAAAGGGAGCAGCAATGTACTGAAGCAACACCAGGGGCCAAGAGGCGCCCCAAGAGAGCTCCCTGCCCACGGAGTTCGGAAGCCTCAGGAATTCCCAGCTAGCTCGTCGTTTGTAGATTGCTTTAGTCCCATGGCCAGAGCTCTCCAGGTGTGAAGCGCCTGTACGTTACAGTGGGCCCCCGTGATGGGGACATCGGATGCCCACCCAGGTGAGAGCCCTCAGGCCACGCAGTGGGGCCCCTGTTGATCTGCTCATCCAAAAACCAAGACTAATAAAAAATTGTTTTTTATGCCTTCAATGTTTTACTTTAATTTACAGCACAAATGTACGTTCATTTTCCCTTTTTTGGTTAGCTTTAAAGAATTTCTGTTTGAATAGGGATCAGTCTGGCGCTCACCTTCCTTGCATTCTTCATTCTTTACTGCCCTGTAGGTTAAACGTACCTAGTCCAAAAGTCCCAAATCCAAAATGCTTTAAAGTCCCCAACTTTTTGGACAGTGACATGATGCCACAAATGGAGTATTTTATACCATGAAACTTTGTTTCATGCAGAAAAATTTTTAAGATTTGGCATAAAATGACCTTCAGAACTTTGGATTATGCAGAGGGGAGTGAGGGGAAGGGTGGCGGGGATGGGAAGGACCGTAGAATGAGACAGACATTACCCTATATACATGTATGAGAAAAAATTCCTTAAAAAAAATAATAAAAGAAATAAAAAAATGACCTTCAGACTATGTTCTTAAGGTATATATGAAATAAATGAATTTCATGTTTAGACTAGAATCCCATCCCCAATGATATCTCTTTATATATATGTGTGTGAGTGTATATATATATACATATATATATTCCAAATTTTGAAATGCACAACACCTCCAATCCTAAAGCCTTTTAGATAAAGAGATATTCAACTTGTAATTTCTGATAGTTTACGCTTTTACAGAACAAAATTCCTCAGTGAATAAAAAAAGCAATAGTCACTCAAAGAAATTAAGACACTTGGCGGCTTACCCTGGGGAAAGATAATGCCTCCCACTAACTTTGGAGCCGGCTGTCTCTGCGTCTTATTTCACTCTGAGGAGTCACTGGGAAGATTTTTACTGGCCAACCTAGATCTTTACTTTTCCATTGTCCACTGTCATCCTTACTCTCACGTCACATAAACATGGGTACTGAGAAGCCTGGGCCACCGGGCTCAGTGCTGAAGGGACTTTGTTACAGCACTGCCTCCCGTCTGCCTTCCAAGTAACACGGGGCGTTGTCCTTGTGTCCTTTCTAGTGTCTGCTGGTCCTGTGAGACCCCAGTCAGCTTTACCCAAGGCAAGGATGAGCCCAAGCCTCTCTCTTCACAGGTCGATGCCAATTCCCAAATGGTTCTCTATTTGGCCCCCATGCCATCTGATGCTCAGGATGGGGCACCATTGTAGGATCTGAGACAGGTGGGGGTCCAGCTCGCTTTTGTGAATGTGGAAAGGGTACTCAAAGCCACTGCCTTTGGAAAGAGAACATATGGAAGCTGGGAGTCGGGGAATTCCCTAAAAGCTCTCCATGACTGACTGTGGTTTTTGGAGATGCTATTGGTAGGGTTCATCATCTATGAGGTAGACACCATCGGAGAGGCTGAGGACGCCCATGTGTGCTGAAGCAAGAATAAACAGCCAGGTGCAGTGGCCACGCCTGTAAACCCAGTGGCTCTGGAGGCTGAGGCAGGAGGATCTCAGGTTCAAGGCCAGCCTCAGTAAATCAGCAAGACCCTGACCAAAAGTCCCAAATCCAAAATGCTTTAAAGTTCCTGACTTTTTGAACAGTGACATGATGCCACAAATGGAGTATTTTATACCATGAAACTTTATTTCATGCAGAAAATTTTTTAAGATTTGGCATAAAATGACCTTCAGAACTTTGGATTATGCAAATTATATATATAAATTTATATATGTAAATTATATATATAAAAGGGTCAGGGATGTGGTTCAGTGATTAAGCACTCCTGGGTTCAACCCTGGGTGCCAGAGTGAAAATGAATAATAATATGAGTGGTGAATTATATTGAAGAAAAGCCCTTTCCATATAATGCACGTGAAAATCCTGCTCTTTTTTTTCTTTATTCACAGTTTGTAGGTTTTGTTTCCAACCCTAAGTGTTTTTCCTTAAAGGAAACAAAAAACAGATTTTTCTTCTTTTTTCTCCCTCCTCTTTCTCTTTCTCATTTTTCTACTTTTTTTTCTTTTTCCTTTCCTTTCCTTTATTTTTTATTTTTTGGTAGTACTCAGGACAGAACCCGCCTCTGCCAGAGCGACACCCTCAGACTCTTCTACTCTCTAGTCAGAGGCTGCTCACAAAGTCCAGCGGGTGGTGGGTTTGGAGGTTTGTTTACGCAGCCAAACTCCTGGTCTGGGCAGGTTTCACCTCTTATCCTGGGGACATGTGAATGCTCTTTGAATGTCTATGTGTGTATTAAAATTATAAACTGACAGATTATAGTTGCAAATATATTATGAATATATTTACAGGGTACAAAGTGATGTTGTGATTTATGAATATAGTGTGAATAAGTCAATCAAGCTACTCCATCTCACACACTTATGTTTTTATGGTGAGAACACTTGAAATATATGCTCAGTAATCTTGAAACATATAGTACAGTTTTTTTTTTTTGTTTTTTTTTTTTGGTACTGGGGATTGAACCCAGGGGCACTCCACCACTGAGCCACATCCCCAGCCCTATTTTGTATTTTATTTAGAGACAGGGTCTCACTGAGTTGCTTAGGGCCTCGCTAAGTTGCTGAGGCTGGCTTTGAACTCGCGATCCTCCTGCCTCAGCCTCCCAAGTGCCGGGATTACAGGCAGGTGCCACCACGCCTGGCAGTACAGTATTATTTACTATTTTCATCCCACTTCGCTGTGCAATACACAGCGAAGACAAAGCCTCCTCCCTCCTGTCTGCCTGAGGCTTTGTGCCCTTGAGTGGCATCTCCCCAGTGCCATACCTCAGACTGTAACCTCCATCCTTTCTCGGCTTCTCTGCGCCCCACCGTTTCAGCTCCCACCCGCAGGGGAGAATGCATGGCTTCTGTCTCTATGCCTGGCTGAGTTCATGTGGCATAACGTTCTCGTTTCCATCCATGTTGCCACAGGTGGCTAAACTTCTTCCTTAAGGCCGAACGGTATTCCATGGTGTTTCTAGATGCATCTTCTTTCCCATTCATCTTGACAAGCACCTCAGTCCATTCCATCACTTGGCCACTGTGAACAGCGCCGTGGTGAACATGGGCTGTGCTCGTCTCGTCACGAGTGGATGCCCACAAGTGGAATGGTGGATCACGTGGGAGCTGCTGGTCTCCTGAGGAACCTCCATACAGTCTCCCTTCGTGGCTGTGCTAATTCACATACCCACCAACATGGTACAAGGGTTCCCTTTCCTCCACATCCTCGCCAACACTTGCTGGTTTTGTCTTTTTGATAAGTCATTTCGACAGATGTGAGATATCGTATTGTATTAGATAATACTATTTCTAATTAGATAATGCCTAATGATTAGTGATACTGAGCTTTCTTCAACCCCATGTTGGCCATTTGTATGTCTTCTTTTGAGGAATGTCTATTCAGGCCCCTTGCCCATTTTTTAATCAGATTGTTTTCTTTCTATAGAATTGGTTGATTTCCTTGTATATTTTATATATTTAACCCCTTATTGTTATGGGGCGAAACTTAAGAACAGACTGATCACCACTAAGAAGTCCAAATTTGAGTCTTTATTAAGTCAGCTGGCTGACTGTCTCACACAATGCCCCAAAAAATGGCTATTGGGAGAACAGCCCGACCACAGGGTGGCAGGGGTTCTTATGCCAAAAATCATATCAATCATAAGTGTCTGTTGCTATGATTCGAAATTACAAACTTACATCATGAAATCATCAGCAGAGGGGGAGTTTGTACTTTACCTAGGTACAAACCAAAGAATGGTTACTAACATCCACACAATCATTGTTGGCATCACCGTTCACATGGTGCATTGTTTAGAAGAAATAGGAATCAAAACAGAACAATTTTTTATCATGTAAGAATTGCCATTTTGTGTTGCTAAACATGTCATGCTAAGTAACTGATGATGGGTACAGAGGCGGGGCGTTCCCATGGGAGAAGCATTTCCTACGTAACGTGGAGTCTCAGAGCAAGATGGAGTCCGTTTAGTCATTGCCCATCTAGCCTGGCCTGTGACATTTCCATAAGCCAAATCTATCGGCCCATCGCACTGTCAGATGTATGGCTTGTAAATGTTTCTCCCAGTCCAAGTAATTTGCCAGGTGGTCACTTCACTCTATTGGTTGCTTTTTTTATCACACAGAACCTGTATTTTGGTGTGATCTCATTCTTTTGGTTCTGTTTTGTTGTCTGTTTGCCTAGACCAAGGTCCTGTAGTTCCCCCGCCCCTGTGTTTTCTTCTAGTAGTTTCACAGTTTCAGGTCTGTTTGAGTGTCTAGTCCACTTTGAACTGATTTTCGTATATGGTGCAAGATAAGGTCCAGTTTCATTTCTCTACATGTGGATATCCAGTTTCCCACATCATTTTTTTAGAGACTGTCCTTTTCCTATCATATGGTTGGCCCCTTTGTCAAAAATCAATTGACCAGTTGGGCACAGTGGCACAAGTCTGTAATCCCAGCAACTCAGGAGGCTGAGGCAAGACGATCACAAGTTCAAAGCCAGCCTCAGCAACTTAGTGAGGCCCTAAACAATTTAGTGAGACCCTGTCCCAAAAATAAATAAATAAAAAAGGCTGGAGATGTGGCTCAGTGGTAAAGCACCCTGGGGTTCAATCCCCAGGACCAGGGGGAAAAAACTGACCACAGATACATGGATACAGTGGACATACACTGGACATACAGTGTCCAGGCTGCTGCTTCTGCTCCGCTGGTCAGGGTGTCTATTTTAATGCCTGTACTTGCTGCTTTGGTTACATTGCTCTGTACTGTATTTTAAGTCATGAAGTGCAGTGCTTCCAGCTTGTTCTCTTTGCTCATGATTGCCTGGGCCATGAAGGGTCTGTGTGTGTATTAAGCAGGGTTGGGTGGGGTGGGGAGTACTAGGAATTTTAAGAGCTTTTTCCCTATTTCTATGAAAAAATGACATTGGAATTTTGAGGGTATTGCATTATAATAATTCTAATCCATGAACATAGGGTATCTTTCTATCTGTTTGTCTTCATATGGACATATGTATATACATTCATATGCAGACACACATATTTCAGCTATGCGTCTGGCGCTACAATCACAAACTACACTTTACAATCCTTTACATTTCCCTACCCATTAAATAAAATTCTGATTTATAGCACACAGAGGCCAATCAATTGCTTCTCTAAACTCCCTTAGTCACCCATCATAAAGTGGCATCTTGAGTTGTCAGGAACTGAAGAAGTGAATCTGAAACACCATATTTGAGAATCTGGATTTTACTCTGGATGTGACTAAGAAGTGTGTGATGTTCTGCAATTTTGCATTGGCTTTGCTAACTCAGAGCTCATACTGTGCTATATTTGGCCTTTCCATTCAGGTTTCATTTCCAAGGACCCTGTGGAACAACTCTTCCTGAAGCCCTTGCTCGTCATGAAACTGAAACTGTTTCCTAAGTGCCCTGGGGAAGGAAGGAATGATAGTATATCAAGAACTAGGCCATGAAGAGGAGAAATGGTCTTGTAGATGGTGAGCTGAATATTGGAAGATCTAAAAATACCCTTGCCTCCTCTGGTTGGAAATCCACCAAGTGACTGGGCTTAGAAGCAGAAGAGCAAGTATATGAGGAAGAAGTCAGAGAACTGCAATGTTCATGCATATTACTTGCTTTTAATGAACTCTAAGTGTCTAATGTTTGATGTGTCTGGTTGCTTACTGGGAGGGGAAAATTTTGTAGTCAGATTGTCTATTAAAAAGGTAATTATCTTGATTGTATTTTTGATCTATGGGCAAAGATAGAAATAGCAGGGCAAAATCCTGGTACTTAATTCTGATTTTTACACAAGTTTTGGTGGAAAATGAAATTGCTCTCTACAGTGGTTAATTTATTGTATAAAGATGTTACCCCAAAAGATGTCTTTGTTGGGGGCTTTTTCTTTTCAGTGTTTGTTGGTTGCCTTACCTCAAACAACAGGATATTAGGATAACCACAGCTGCCTAAAATTTAGCTCAGATTATCTTGGCAGCAAGGGCAGGGAAGACAAGAGAGGTAAGACTACTCTTTCTTCAAGCCCCACAAGCTAGTGGTCCTTGGCTTGCCTGAGGCTGGGCTGTGAGGAGGCTTGAGTTCAAGTATTTGCATGTCATACATAACACCATCACTTGGATTAGGTGGGCTTCACCCAAGTGATTACAAACCTCTGTCACATCACCTCAGCCCCTTGCAGAATTAATGTTATGCCTTTGGTTTTATAGTTAACAGGCGACAAGCCACTGCGTATGAATGTCTTTGTACTTAATAAATCCCAAAGGTCCTTTGTGTGGAAAGAGGGATGTTCACGGCCTACAGGAGTCTGGAGAACCAGCCGAGCACCCTGAGGAGTCAGTTCCCACTGGATGGGTCAGGGGCTGTTCACTGCGGGGATGGGTGACACCTGTAACAAAGCTTTGTTAGGATAAGGCACCATCCTGCACTGATAGGTTTGTTGTTGGGCTCCTCCAGGTTAACTGTATGCATTTTCTGAGTGCTAGCAATGGTGGAAGTCAGTCAACACACTCTCAGGAAGTCTAAGTGTTTTTGATTTGTAATTTCTATCTGACCAAAGACCAGAGATTTTAGAACTTTTTTTAATTTAATTTTTCATACCAGCATCTTTGTTTGTTCTTGTGTTTTGTTATTTTTTTCATATGATTTTGTTATTTTTCAACTGGGAATTGCTTGGAAATCAGAGAGATGAAAGGAGAATTAAAAATACCAAATATAAGTGAGAATTATTTAGTTCAATGGAGTATTTACTGAACATCTACCATTTGACTGACATTAGAAGTGAAATGATCAGCAAGACCTGGACCTCACCCCGCAGTTCACGGGATGACTGGAACCACCACCGTGTAAACGAAGTGCAGAAGCTGAGTAGTAGACATTTGTGTAAGGTTCAGAGAAGGCAATTAGAGCTGGCACAGCAGCAACAGTGTGGGTGGTGCTTGAACTTGGCCTGGGTGGGAGTTTTGAGGTGCAACTAGGAGTTCTACCTGGGGAGTGTGCACCAGCAGAGCGCACGGCGCAGACGCCGGCAGGTGTGAGCAGGTGATTTGCTCGGAGAATGAGTGATCATTTAGTACTGCATAATGGGTGGGAGAAAATCACGGATCACGAGAGGCGTGTGTACACGGAAAATACACTTGCGGGGGGGAGGGGACAGGCACATCGGCCTTCGAGGAGAGACGGCGGTCCTGCACACAACGGACTCGAATTCCGCATTTGCAGGTCAGTGACAGGCGTGGGCCGGGGTTCCACACTCACCGAGCGTCTATTCCCGTGGGGGCAGGAGTCCGTGCGCGGCCGAGGTCGCCAGGCGCGTGCCTGGTGCTGAGGACTTAGCAAGGCCAGACTGTCCCTGGTCGGGGACAGCAGGAGCGCGAGCATCGGCGTCCGTCGGCTACAGCGCTCTTCTTCCCGGTGCAAGCTGCGGGGCACATGGAGCCGAACCCACAAATACCAATGAACCGTAAGAACCCAGCCGAACCCGGTGCTAAAAAAGCCGGCGACACAGAGATCAACGCCTGGGACCGGACGGCGGGAGTGCCCGCGGCGGAGCGTGGTGCTCCGTCCGGGACCAGCTCGGGCGCCCGCGGAGCTCGGGCGCTCAGCTAGCCTGTCTCGAGAGAACGCGCCTCCTCGCAGGCCTGGGCCACGCCCCATGCGAACAGACCACGCCCCTCACCTTGCGCACGCGCCTCCGCGCCCTGGGACCTCCAAACCTGCAGGGGGCGATAAAAGGACGTGCCGCTTGCTCTTCCACGGCGTGCTCAGCTGGAGGCTGTTTCCGGGTCGGAGGTCAGATCGATCGGCGCAGCGTGGGCCATGGTGCAGCTCCGGCCGCGCGCGTCCCGCACCCCCGCGTCCGCGGAGGCTATGGTGGATGAGGGCCAGCCGGCCTCGGAGGAGGTGGAGCACGGCCTGCTGCTCGGGCAGCCCAGCAGCGGCGCGGCCGCCGAGCCGCTGGAGGACGAGGACGGGGAGGATGAGCTTGACGACGAGGCCCCCGAGGAGCTCACCTTCGCCAGCGCCCAGGCAGAAGCGAGAGAAGAGGAGCGGCGGGTGCGCGAGACCGTGCGCAGGTTCGGAGCCCGCGGCCCGGCGGGAAGCACTGCGGCTTCCGACGCCTCGGCCCTCCCGGCTGACCAGCCGTCCTTTCTCCCAGGGAGAAAACGCTGCTGAAGGAGAAGAGGAAGCGGCGCGAGGAGCTGTTCATCGAGCAGAAGGTGGGCGGGCAGGGGGCGTCACGTTCTAGAAACAGCCCTGCCGGTTGGGGCTGCCGGGGTGCAGTGGTGGGGGAGACGTCGCTCAAGCTCTGACAGCGTAGCGAGATGCCTGCACCCTCTCCTGTCCACCGTGAGAGTGGAAGTGGGAAGTTGTGAGCTAGGAGTGAAGAGTTGGGGTCCGGCCGCGACACCCTAAGCGTGTTTCGCGTTGGTAGTTTTCCCCCGTCGGAATCTAGGCTGCTGCGAGTTAAACGAGGCCAGTTGTGAAGGAAGGTTGTTCAGAAGCCAAGTAGGATTGCTTTGCTATCTGGTGTCGGCAGACTCAGAAATGACTCCAGATGGCTATGCTGGAAGTCCTTTCAATTCATAAGTGACCTGGGGATGGGGAATGCTGTGGACACCCCTTCAAGTTCTCACCAGGTCTAGAGAATGTGAGGAAAGTTGTTTTGTAAGCCCCGTCTCCCCCCAGTTTGGAGATGGTGAAGGCAGGGTTTAGCCTAATTTGCCTAGAGGTCGGGCTGCCCTTAAAATGGGGAGCTTTTAGCCAGGCATATTTTTACCTATATTACTTATTTTTATGTCTTTATTCTAAAAGAAAAGAAAACTTCTTCCAGATACTATTCTAGAACAGTTAACTACAGCTCCACAAACTGAGTAAGTAACTGGATCTTCTTATACTGCTTGTTTACACATAACCATCTGAGTGCAAACATTTATTTGAATCCATGTAATTGAAGGAATTATGGAACCTAAGTTTAAAAAGCTTCACAGTGGTGGTATTTGAATTTGGTAGAAGACAGAGGCAAATATACCACTTCTTAGACTTTTGTTAATTCCCATAGGTAACTCTAGCTTCCGAGTTCCTCATCCCAGTGTGCTCATTAAACAGTTCGTTGAGCACCTTTTGCAGTAGGGGCAAGATAGACGGAGGTATAAGTGCTTCAATGTTTAGCATTTAGTGGAGTGGAAGACAGTTACCCAACAAGCTCCTGACACCCCACTTTTCTCATTCTTGCCTTACCTGCCACTGTTCTTCCTCTTTCCATTTCATTTAGTGACTTTGCCATCCACTGGAAGTTAAAAGCCAGAAGTTGTCATCTTTATCTCATGTACTCAAAACCTGCTGAATTTAGATTTCTACATATTTGGGTTTCTCATCCCTCTTGGCTCCCCTTAACTGCACCAAGATCAGAAGTTTAGCTCCCTTTTATGTAGGCCAGTCGTTTTAAAATTTTCATTAAAAGAAACTTTTTCAGAATTATTCAGATCTTGACTACGTTAAGTGTACATGCAGCTCTTTTGAATTCTTTGATCATTTCAAAACCAGCTTCAAGTGTCACCGGCTTTCAACTTCCCCCATGGTGGCCTTTTTGCCAATGCTTCTGTGCTGTGTTCTCATACTGTTTTTTGTCAATTGTCATTGGTCTGGAGGCTGATCCTTTTCTCCAATGCCTAAACTGTTGAATTAATCCTTTGTTATTTCTCCAAATCTGATGAGAAAAGCCTACCTTTGACTTCATGTTTTGAATACTGTATTATGTAACTCATTCATGTTTCACTTTGATTCTATTCAATACACCATTCTGCTTTTGAAGCCTAGTAATATGCTTTCATTTAAATTCTAAGAAGATACTCTGATCCTCATGATACTAGATCATTGATTGAATATTGATATAGTGCATTGGGGAAGCACTTGCTTTCCAAAACTTATGAGAGTTCCTAAGTAAAAATTGAGGATGTTGGGAGGGAGAACAGGTGGGGGAGGGGGGGGCCTTACGTAAGGCCAGCAACTGTGTAACATGTTTTAAGTACTCTGCTATCTGCCATTGCAATCATTTTTTTTTCCCCCTTAGCATAAAGAAATCACCAGGAAAATTGAAAGAAGGTATGAATTGTTCTCATTTAAGAACTTCTCCTTTGTCAGTTGCATTTAAAGATATTTTTAGTTCAATGTTACTGGCCCTTCCTTAGCATGGGCATAGATCTGGCCAAGGTTAGCTTGAGTCTGTTTGCTCTGCTTCTTATAAATAAAACCTGTGTCCAAATAAGTCTGTAGTAGATACCTAAAGCTAGCTTCAGAAAATGGGGTTTTTAAAAATATAAATACTAATTAGAACTCAATTTTTCAGTTAATTTGCAAAAGAAAAATGAAGAGTATGAAAAAGAAAGTGACTCCAAGAAAGTTAAAGGACAAAAAGTACAGTCTGCCAGGTAACCTCCCTTGCCCCCATATAAAGGTAACTTTTTGATAAAACTGTTAGCTTGGCTTAATGTGGGAAAATATTTTAATTAGTAGTAGCATTTTCAGATTGGATCCTTGGTGGAAAAAATGAATTTTGATTATTATGTAAAAAGTACACATTTACTTGCTTTGCTAAACTGTATTTCTTATAAAATAACCTATATTTTACTTGTATTATCTGTGTATACACAATTAGAATCACAATTTTTTAAATTACTATTTGAGATGACAAAAATAATTCCTTTAAAAGTAAGCCAAGTGTAGCTCAGTGGGAGAGCCTCTGCCTGGCACGGGGAGGCCCAGGGTTTGATCCCCAGCACCACAAAAAAATAAGTTGTAAGCTGGGCATGGTGGCGCACGCCTGTAATCCAAGCGACTTGGGAGGCTGAGTCAGGAGGATTGCGAGTTCAAAGCCAGCCTCAGCAACTTAGCAAGGCCCTAAGCAACTCAGTGAGACCCTGTCTCTAAATAAAATACAAAACAGGGCTGGGGATATGGCTCAGTGGCCGAGTGTCCCTGAGTTCAATCCCTGGTTCCCAAAAAAAAAAAAAAAAATGTATATGAAAGTAAGCATGTGCCATTTATTTTGACCTTTTGTGTTGATCAGCCAGAACAAAAGCTATGTGGCCATAAGGCTAAAGGACCAAGATCTGAGAGATTCAAGGCAACAAGCAGCCAAAGCCTTTATACATAATTCTCTCTATGGCCCAGGAACCAACAGAACTACTGGTAATTTGCTTATGACTATTTTGCTCGTTTTTTACTGCAGAGTAAACGAAGAAGTAACAAAGGATTCTCTCTTTCAGTAAATAAGTTTCTGTCTCTTGACAACAAGAGGTTACCAGTGAAAAAGGCTGCAGCCCAATTTTTGAATCATGCTTGGGGTAAGATTCAGCTGTTTTCAGCTCTGATACTTTTCTAAGTTGAATGTTCTTTTGAGGATAATGGTTTGTAATTATAATTGAACAGATCTAGTTTTAGTGTTCCATTCACATGAACCAGAGAATCTTCAATTTTAAGTTTCTTGGGAATTTTAATATTTAATCTTACTATAACTTTCTATTCTAGGAATCCAGAAAAAACAAAATGCCAAGAGATTCAAACGACGGTGGATGGTCAGAAAGATGAAAACTGCTAATAAAGTAAAAGCCAAATAAAGAATATGGGACTGTGTGTGTAATTTAGAGGATTCAATTCTCTTGCAAAAAAATTAATCATTCATAAGTCATTTTAAAGTGCCATAAAAACCATAAATCTATTTTTCTGCAGAAATATTTAGCTATATTTTATCTTTCTAGAGTATGATCATGCCTTCTCGTCTCTGAGGGTCCTGAAAGAAAAAGTAGTTTTAAAAAGTAACTCCCCCCTCCCCCTTTAATCCAAGTAACTGAACACAGGCAATGCCCACTTCAGTAACAGCACTTCTGCCATCCCCCACAGGTGTGGGTGTGTGGCAGGCTGGCAGGTAGAGAGGGAGAGTGGACCTACGGGAAGGTCAGCTCTCAGGTGTTCTGGTGCTACTGATGAGACTGGTTTTACAGAACGTTGCTTTGAAATAACTCCTCAGGGAGTGAGAGAACTGATTGTAAGAGCACAGAATCTAAAGGGCCATCGGTGCTTCAGGAGATTCAGCCCTCAGTGTACACAGTCAGCCAACACCTTGGCCTCACCAAGGACCAGGTTTACTCTGTTGAACAGCTTTTGAAAACATACTTTTAACTAGTTTTGGGGTTGGTTTGGCAAGTCTCACGTGCCATGCTATGATTATGAAGACAGTTTCCTGCTGTCTTTCTGTTGTGTGCAATATAAGGTTTAATGCTAATCCAGAGTGGTCAGTAAAGGCAGTCTTGGGTTCAGAGCTCAGAAGCAATTAAGACATCAACATTAATTGCCCTAATTCTATATTAAACCATAAACAGTATACATACACCTGTATATAAACTCAACTGACACTCCAGTATCTGTAGAAGTAAATTTTTAATGGCTGGTTAATTATATCACTACATTTTTATTGCAATATAGTACTCATTTAAGCACTTAAAAATGGAAGGTGTACAAAGATTAAATTAAGACACAGTAAATTGACTAAATATTTGGTTTTTATATAAATAAAGGTCATAACCACACTGTTGACATGTAATACTGGTATAATACAACAGTTAAACTCGTGAGTCTACAACAGAAGTCATCTGTAATTAAACAGGAAACAAAGTTGAAAAGACCATGTTAAAACAAAACTACTGGGACTAACAGGTCGGGATTGTAAGTAGCAACGAACATATTCACTCAGCTCCTGAGTATTTCAAGTTTTACAGTACACATTAAAAATGATTTCTTCCATCAACACTATAAATTCAAACTGTCGGATGTTTATGCGTTTTGCAAGTTACACTGATTGAATGCTTATATGGGAGCGGGGGTCGGAACATCTCCCAATTTGAAGTTTACATCACCCACATGCTAACACAAACACAACTTGTTCCATTTCCTCTCCCCATCTCCTCCCCACAAAGAAGGCAGGACTTTTTGGTTTGTTTTAGGTAATTGTTTTAAAGGATTTCTGATGATCAATTTGAATGTCTGAAATTCAGTAATATTTAACTCTTAGACAACTAAGAGGTTAAAGATGGAAAATAATTTCTCCTAACACTAAGTTAGAAAATCATTTGCATCATGCTGTAAACTAGGAAGCAATGTAAAGCGACAAAAACCTGTCCCCAGTACATAATTAAAAAAATCTAAATTTCAAATCAGCCGAGCTGGTCTACTTCCATGTTGACTATATGCCACAATATAAGTGTGAGCTCTTGAAATGCATAGCTAATGTAGGTAGTCTTCCACTGTGGCAAACGCACAGGAGCCAATTCCTGATCGAGCCATCAGTCCTAGACACTGTGTGGCCTGTCCCATTGCTAGGGCAAGTGGAGGTTGCTTTGGCAGATTGTGGGTTTCTGAGGAAAAAGGATTTAAAAATGGAAGCTGCGGTTAGTAAGACATTTTAATAAACAAGAAAATATTGCATTTCATACTCAATTATCTGCCTACGTAACTTCTGACGACGTCACTAGCAAAGGCAGAGTGATGCCTTGGACATACTGCTCTAAATGGCAGTCTGAGTGCTGGGTGACCAACTAAGAAAAACTTGTAAAACTGGGCTTTGAGAGTATCACTCAAAAACTATTTTACTTCCACAAGTTGGGAGTAAGTAATATTTAGTATTTCTCTACTTGATCAAAGTGGGTTCACATTAACCAAAAGGGGTGGGAGGAGAACCAGACTTTCATTGTGTTTCAGTGATACCCACCTTGAGAGGACAGAATTAAACTGAGGCTGCCTACCTGTCTCCAAGGCAAAGTGGTAAATGTTACTTGGGGTGAGTAATGGTGATGTCAGAGAACACAGAGCAAGTTCACTGTACAATTGTGGAGGGGTCAACTTAAAATTGATAGTTCAGACATCTAAAAAACGAAGTTTGTAGAGTGCTGCATACCTCAAATTTGTCAGCTGTAGCAGAAATGCAATGATTACATCCTTGCCAGAGATGGAAAAGTAAATTAAAGGTAAAAGTAGCTTAACTCAGAAGCTGGTAATTTCTCTGTAAGGTGACAGTGTCCAAACTATATGGGCATTCTCAGTAAAATTACTACTTGGTCATTGGCACAGTTGACTAGAAAGGGCAAAAACGGACACAGCTGGTGAGGCCTCATACAGTTTGACTCCCCTTGATTAGGAACTTGGAATAGACTGGGCACCATGGAGGCTGAGGTAGGAGGATCAAAGCCAGCCTCAGCAACTTAGACCCTGTCTCTGAATAAAATATTAAAAAGGGCAGGGTTAGTGGCTCAGTGTTTAAGCACCTCTGGGTTCAATCCCTGGTACACCCCTGACCCCCCCCCCAAAAAAAACCCCAAAACTTGCAATGGTGATGAGAGAGAAAAAAATCTTCCTGAAGGAATGAAGCAAAAAAAACAAAACAAAACAAGCTGAGGATATAAAGGCACAAGGGAAAAGGAAACTGGAATAAAAGTACGCCAGAAAAGGTGCCCAGATCAGCGAGAAGGTACTGTTCAAAACGTCTGCGGGTTAAGGTTATGCAAGTACTAATTTATTAATACTGAAAAAGTTTTTAAAAAATAACTCTTGAAGGCTAACAGGGAAATAAGTAACCTTACTCAAATATACGCATTATAGGTACAGAATTACAGTCTTATTTTGGCCAAGAGAGGCATCTTTAAATTTTTTGGACATAGGAAAACGTTAAGAATTACATATAAATACATTATGCACTATATATAGGAAAACCTATATAACATAGCACCAATATAAACATGCACAGCAATTTATAATGTCTGCCAGTAGAGCTAAGTGGATTTTATAAAACCAAAACACATTAACAAAAAAATTCACATCATTTACTTTATATATAAATTAACTTCTAAAAACTACCAGACAAAGGACACTACTATTCCCAAACACTGGTAGTAGTCCTTAACAGGTAAGAATGAGCCTGCCCCTTGTAAAGCAGTAACAGCTAAATGTGAGGACCGGAACTGCCTCCTTTCCTTCACCTTCTACTGCGTAACACTGCCCATGTCTTCCTAAAAGGTGTGTCTAAAAGCCCCCAAGCCTAACGGGCTGATGGCTTAGCACAGACTTCTCAACTGGACTGAAGTCAGTCCCATTTTGTCTGGAGAAGGAGACTCTTAGATGAAAAAAATCACTGTTACCTAAATTACCTTTGAAGAGAACTGCCCCAAATTAACCGTTTTATGTACACAATCAACCCTACATTTATTTAGACATATAAAGAAGTGTGGTAACAATTCATATAAAGTATTTAATACATATGTGCTATAATCATAGTACAGTGAGCTGTTTGCAGAAGCAGAAACCAATGGCAAATTTAAGTTATTTTCTGCATCCCCTGCCTAGGCCTCATTATTCAAATCACTTTTTCCTCCTCATGTACCCTTTTTATCAGGTAAGGGCATGTAATTGAATTCATGGTTAACTTAAATGCAAATACAATTTGACTCCAAGGGTTGGTGCTGACGGAGCTCACTAATCATCTGGAAGCCCTTTGTGCACCTACCTTAAGGTTGGTGAGGGATGTGACAAGGGTGGCCCACTGCAAACACCTCAAGGCAAAATGTAGGGAATGTGGTGGTGGTGGGGACCAGCTAGGATCCCGCCCTGCTGGGGTTCAAACCTCAGATGCCGGATCTCCCTCACACCCTCCCCTGCGTTCTCATTATACCTATTCCATCAAAACCCCGACTCTGTTTTCTTCCAAGTTCACCCTGCTCCTATTCTCACATGTTTTCACTAACACCCTCAAATTCCTTTCACAACAACCAAACCAAAAAATCCAGACATAATCAATCCACTAAATAAAATGTGTGAGTCCTCAGTGTAAGGGTCTGCCCCACCGCAATCTACACTTCCTCAACGGGGCTGTCAAGGTTCCAAGCTTAACCCTTGTTCTTAACCCTCTTCAATTTCAGCGCTTTCACTGTCTCTAATCCAGATTCTCACCATTTCCTGCAACTTTCACAACTCAGCCTGATGATTAGTCACAGAAACAAAAGGCTATCTTCCCACCAAGCCAATATCCTCTCTCCATATTGGAGGAAGAGCTGTGGCCAAGCCAAAGTGAGAATTTAGAGAATGCTGTCTTCTAATTCCCACCCTAGAAATGAGTGATGGAATAGACATTTCACTGAAGAGGAGTCTAAGGCGCGTGTGTATCTCTGATAGGGTAATATCTTGATTTAAACACAATGACTACCAAAATACCTTACCCTAAAAATGAAGCAGACATTTCCTGGCTACCAGCAATGCTTACACACACACACACATATTCTATTTTCTAACCATCCCAAGATGTGCCCCAATCTGTTTTTACTCCATGAAAATCCACGTAATCCAGACGTGAGATAAAGGAGGGTAATTTTACATTTTAAAAATACAGAAAAAAATTCCCTTATGACTTTAGAAAATATAAATGTTCTCACAAATATCCTCTCAAATATTCTGAGAACCTAGGTGAAGTTGTGCTTTTTGGTTTTACTCACCTAATATTGCACTGTTAAGAGCTGAGCACACAGGTTCTCTCTGAATTGGGTCAAGCTGATTTCCAACTGGGCTATTCCAAGGGTCTGAATATGCTAGTAAACTGAAAGCATCCTGTTGAAAACAAACAATTTGATTTTCAATTCAAATATTTCCACTGTTATGATCACAATGGTTCCAAGCTGAAAGAGAGATGAAACACTGCTTCACAGCATTAGTCTACTATAATCTATAATCTTTAAACTCCTTTTTCCTGTCTGGGATGCTATTTCTGAATCCAATTATGCAGCAAAGCCTACTTCATTTTCATTTTTCTGATGGACAGTCGTTCTTGTGTTCCTCTCACCACGCCTCCTACACTCCTGTAACATAAACAAAACATTAAAACTAGTCCCAACGGAACTAAAGCAGAGGCACAGGCAGATGCTTTATCATCTGTTACCACTGACATGAATCTGACATTGAAAGAACAGAGCCTCTGCCTGGGTTTTTTTGTTTTGTTTTTGATTTTTAAATAGATGTAGGGACAGGGCACATCCCACTGGACTCCATTTTCTCAAACTTAGTAGGTGGGGGAAGAACACTAAACTGGCCCCCTTCCGGGTCTCATATATTCAATATTTCACACTACCCTGAAGCTCCCAGCCCCCTCTCTTAAAACTTTAAAATAATCTTCCTTTCAAATAACTACTCTTGTCTTCTATGAGAGGCCTGTACTATGATGGTTTCAGACACTGGCTTCAAAACCAAGCTCCACCATAAACTAACTCTGAGGCTTTGGCAAGTAGCTAAGTGTCTGTTTCATCCTTGGTACAGTGGAGATTATAAAGAGGTGCTATTATTTCAGAGTGGAATGAAAATTAGATGAAATTATCAATGCGCTTCATTCCAATCCTAAATGATTTGGCGGGACATTAAAAAAAATGAATACAAGACACTTTCCCAATTCAGTAAGCAGACAAGGAGAGATGCTATGGAAAATGTAAACCTGAATTCAGGACGTAAGACTTTCAAACTGTTCCTAAAATTCTGCAGAACACCATGTCCCTAGATTCAGTTGCTCAAACAATCACTCTGGTCATCCAACGGTACTCTAGACAGTGTCGCTACTTAAGGAGGAGAGGGGAGAAGCTTCCTGGTCAACTCTACTCTTGCCCTTTCTCATCCAAAGGGTTCTCTAAAATGGATATTGAGAAGAATAACCTGTGAAGAAATCTGCAGTTCATCTGAGACCACAAGAGAAGGAATACATCTGCTCTAGGCAACCTGTGGCTCCTCCTGTCTTATAGTGCTGGGTATTTCATTCAGATTAGTCTTTTGCTGCAAGTATAATAAAAGTTCTTTGAAGATGAAGATTCCTTACTATACTAATTTGAATTCCCTGCAGTTGCTCGTAGGTGCTGAGTGAGAGAAACACTTCCTATACCTGCTGATACTAACACCTGCTTCTGGACTGAGGAGGTTTTGCACACCCCAGAGATGCCTGGTTCTGTTTTCTGCCCTCATTCCAATTCAAGCTTTCTGTGGAAAGAATACAGTATCCTCCATCCTGCCGCCCACATTATTTACAGACTCTACCCAAGATCTAAATCACCCACGCCCATCTGACGAGGTGTCATCCCCAAGTACAGCTACATTTAAAAAGATGCACTGAAGGATCTCTCCATGAAGAGAGGTACGTAAAATCTTCAGGTGCTAAACTGTCCTCAGGGTCCAGATCCTGATATGTCACCAGAAAGGTGAAACAATACAGTCATGTCTCAACACCACATCCTCTAGTATTTAAAACAAAAACTAAGGGAAAAAATAATACCTGTGGTAATTTATTGTTTGTTAATATGTGTGAGGTAATGCTTCAAGTACTGACGTGGATCACCTCATTTAACCCGTACAGTCGCCCTGCTCAGCTGTTTTATGCCCTCTTAATAGGGAGGCACACTGAGGCGGTGAGAGTGACATCACACAGCTCACACTGTACTGCTTTCAGGAAGAGGCAGTTCTCTTCTTTATTTAACAATCTGAATATTAAGAGGAAAGAAGTATAAAATTGTGCTCTTGTATTTTGTTGAACACAACTTCCAGATACTGCTGACCCAGTCACTGCTTCAAGGAACTCACAGTCTCTTGGGGAAGGCAGACGTTAAACAGACAACATGTAAACAAGTAAATAGAATGATAAATAATGGTGACCCAGTAAAACAGGTTCAAAGTACAGGAAAACAGGCTGAGTGAAAGGAGAAAAAACTAGCTGGGTGCCATGGTGCACGCTGTAATCCCAGAGGCTCCGGAGGCTGAGGCAGGAGGATCTCAAATCCAAAGCCAGCCTCAGCAACTCAGCGTGGCCCTAAGCAACTCAGCAAGACCCTGTTGTTAAATAAAAGATTAAAAAGGGGCTGGGGATGTGACTCAGTGGTTAAGCACCCCTAGGTTCAATCGCCAGTACCCCTCCCCAAAAAAGGTGGGGGGGAGAGAAAGCATGATTAAGAACCATGTGGTAAGACATTAGATCCTAAAATCCCCCAAAGCCACACTAAACAGCTTGAAATTTTTTCAACAAGGTAAAGGGATTTTAAAGTAAAGTGAAGGGGATTAAACTTGATTTTAAAAGGATCACACAGCAACACTATGAAACATGACTTGGAAGTAAAATAAAACCGTAAGAAATCTTTAAAAAAAAAAAAAAAAAAAGATTGTGCACACCAGCAGGTTCCCAGTGTGTGAACAGCTAGAATTTTATCTTTCTTTATAGAGGAAAATAAAACCCTGCGTAATACTTAACTGGCGGTGATTGAGTGGAGGACCACGAGCTGAGGCAGAAGCAAGGTGGCAGAGGCAGTGCCAGTGGGGCACACCCATCACCTGTGCTCAGCTGGCAGCAGCACGGCACGCCCAGCAAGAGCCTCAGGATACTCACAGCCCCGTTGCTCAATCATTGTATTTTTAGGACTTTATCTCGGAGTCATTTTAAAGAGGCAATACAAAGATACATGCACAAAAGGAGTTTCTAAAGCATGTGACATAAAGCAAATAGAAAAATCCAACAGCAATGCTTAAACTGACAGCAACACAATATTATGTAGCTATTTTAAAATAACTGTAAACAATGCATAGAAACTGGGAGAGTTTTTTAGAATACAACCAATACAAAATACTGTCAATTACAGTTTAATTAGGTAAAACATATGCATATCAAAGATAAGGCATAAGACTGAAAATATCTGAAATATCATGCCACTGTGAAATATATTTTACTTTAAAGAAAAAGGCATTATTACGTCCGTGGAAATAATTTCCAAAAGAAATGTGACATCATTTAGCTAGGATTCTCAAGCTTCAGGTGCACTAGTTTAAAATCTGGAGCCGTTTGTAAATGGCTCTATTTCCACCTCAGGTACTAGATTACAAGCTCACTGAGGCTGGGGCTGCTCGCTCACCTTGGACTCTGGAGTGCCCGCAGCCATGCCTCACACTCTGCAGAAATTCAAACACACAGCTGAACAAACCAGTTCAGGCAGTTCTCCTGGGAGCCACTGGCAGAGCCAGACAGTAAGGAACAAAAACAAGACAGGAAAAGAGCAAAAGGAAGACAAAAAACTGGAAGAAAAAAAGGTCAAGACAAACAGTAGGCCCCCCAGTGCTACAGGAATGGCCCACCCATGTCTCCCTTAGGTGGGCAACTCAGGGCTGAAACATGCCTGCTCCACATCTCAGGAGGAAGGAAATCACAATCTTTTTTTGTTTTTTTGGAGTGTGGGGGATCCAACCCAGTACCTCAAGTGCTTTCCCACTGCCCTCCACACCCACCCCCTAATTTAGATAGATCTTACCTCCCACTTCAACCAGGCCTGTTCTGTAGAGTCAGGTGCTACACGAAGACATCCAGGCCAGTGACAGGCTACATGGACAACAGTGGTCCCCAAGAGGGCAACGGGGCTGAAAACTTCTATGGACTAGTGACAGCATAGTGATGCCATGTCTCGGCAGGATGCACACTCACCCGTCGGGGACGCTGGTGTGAGCAAACCCACTGCACTGCCACTCATATGAAAGTACAGTGTGTATTAGGTACACCATACCTGGTAATACATGGCCACGAAGCAGGAAGCCACACCGCACGTACACTGCACAGCCTAAGTGTGCATCAGAGACCCACCATCTAGGTTTGTTTAAATACACTCTATGATGGGGGTGCAGCAATAAAATTGCCTAATAACACATTTCTTGGAACATAGCCATGTTGTTAAGTGATCTGAATGTGTGTGATTCAGAAGTTTATGCAAATTCCTAAACATTTAAGAATTTAAAAAAACTACCATCACTGTAGTCTTAAGGGGGAAGGGTGATGTTTTCTAAACCTCAACTACAGCAAAATATGTTTTCAGAAGCCCTTCTCCAGTCTTGTTCTTTGACTCCTTATAAAATGGGTCAGTTACTCATCCCTATGTGGATCAAGGTTAAGTCTGAGGAATGAGAAGGAAGCTGCTGAGAATATTAAGAAAGCCTCCTGAAGAGGTTAGGAGGTGCTTAGCAGTCAGGTACAAAATCAAAGCCACACACAGTCCCTGGATGAAGATGAGTTATATTTTCACATAATTCAATGTATAATCAAGAAATATCTTTATGAAATAGACCCATATAATAATTTTCTGAGCTCTGTGCAATTAGAATCAAAAACACAGTAAGCTGATGGAGTGTAATCAACTTTTCAAAGGTATCACGTAAATCACACCTTCCTTCATGCTGCTCAATTAGCATAAAGTTCTAACAAGACAATCAAGTCAGATGTATAAAAAGTCTTAAGAAGTCTTAAATACATTAATAGTCCCAAATACCACTTAACACACAAGTTCTCAAAGTGTAATCCTGGGACACACAGGTCCAAGAAGACTCTTTGACGGGATCTATGAAGTCAAAACTACTATCCTAATGACACTAAAATATTCTTTGCCCACTTTCAGCTTTAGAATTTAGAATCTAAACTTTAACAACTACTTTTTTTTTGTACTGGGGAAAAACCCCAGGGTCTCGCGCACACTAGGCCAGTGCTCTACTATGGAGCTGCATCCCCAACACTTTTTAAAACATTTTTATTTTGGGACAGGGAGTTGGTTCACCCTATCTAAATTTAATGAGATGGTTTGGAGTACTGAGGATTAACTCTAGGTCCTTGCACAGGCTAGGGCAAATGATCTACCTCTGTAGTATATCCCCAGTCTTTTTTGTTTTGAGACAGGGTCTCACTAAATTGCCCAGACTGGCCTCCAACTTGTGATCCTGCCTCAATCTCCCAAGAAGCTGGGAAAACAGGCTTGCACCAACATGACCAGCTAGTTTTAACTTCCCATGTGGTGAGTATCAATAGACGCAAACAACATAAACAAAAATTCTTTGGGAATTCTTAATTTTTAAAGGATTCAGAAACCAAAAAGATTAAGAGCCAGTGTCCTAAAATATTCTCAGTACCTAGCAAAGAAATACTAAGTTTCCCAAACAGATAATTTTACACACCTAAAATAATAAAAACAGAGTGTTAAGTTTCCTCTTAGCACTCTTGATTTCAGGAAAGTTCCAAAATGTCATGTAACGATGCATATTGGTACTATCCATTAGAGGTGCACACATTAGAAAAAAACACTTAGGGCCGGGCGTGGTGGCGCACGCCTGTAATCCAAGCGACTTGGGAGGCTGAGTCAGGAGGATCATGAGTTCAAAGCCAGCCTCAGCAACTTAGCGAGGCCCTTAGCAACTCAGTGAGACCCTGTCTCTAAATAAAATACAAAATCGGGCTGGGGATGTGGCTCAGTGGCCGAGTGTCCCTGAGTTCAATCCCTTGGTCCAAAAAAAAAAAAAAAACCACTTAGAAGTGGGCGGGGAGAATTAGTAAACACATATTCTGACCTTAAGAAAATCTCAAACTTCTAAAACACATGTGCCAAGCGACTTGGGAGGCTGAGTCAGGAGGATCTCAAGTTCAAAGCCAGCCTCAGCAATTTAGCGAGGCCCTAAGCAATTCAGTGAGACCCTGTCTCTAAAGAAAATACAAAATAGGGCTGGGGATGTGGCTCAGTGGCCAAGTGTCCCTGAGTTCAATCCCTGGTTCCAAAAAAAAAAAAATAAGACACGTGGACAGTTCGTTTCCTGATACATGAATGTCTGATTTGGGGAAAAAAAAAAAAAATCATTTCAATTTCATTATCCACCAGTTCTTTTTCATTTATCATTTTAAAAAATTGTAATTTCACCTTTTTTTGGTGGGGAGGAGGAGTAGCTCCAGGTCCCCAATAGAAATAGAACTTACTGTGCTACACAGTAGATGAAGAACCAACTCTGGTGCATATCCTCCTTTTTGCACCTCAGTTTTAAGACTGCACACCTTGAACTGCAGGTGGCATTAAAAGAGGCCCTTCATGCATCCTAGATAGGGCAGCAGTGATATGTGTACACCGGGGTACACTGAGGCCACTGTGCAGGTAAGATATTTGCTTTTACTGATTTTTTGAAAGGGTATCATCAAGAGCAACTAGACACTCTTATTCTCAGGAGAGGTGGCCAGGGGCTTGCCCTTTCCTACCACACCCAAGCATCATTTCAAGACATTATATGCAACTCTCCCTTTTTTAAAGGGCTGCAGGTGTGGCAGGGGAAGGGGAGGTGTCCTTCTAAAACCTTCAGGAAGAAATGTTTAGAAAAAAATCAACTTTTAAAAACCCATAACATGTTCACAACTAACTACAATTTGACTTCAGTAGAACACTCCACCTTGAACTGATATACAAATTGTGGTTAACTATTTAGTTTATTCCATTCACCATCCATCATGGACATTAACCCGCAAAAGACTTTAAAATGTAATTTAACTACTCTGGCCATGAAGGATGACCCAATCCTTCACTAATCTCCATAAAAATGAAAACCATGCATTGTGTATTCAATTCACTGCATCCCTGGCACAATGTTTACTAAAATAATACAATGATAGTTTTATTGGTGCACTCACATTTCTCTTAGTAACTCTATCAACTCTATAGCTGAGAAAATAAAACTAAGAATTAATAAAGCAAGCTGACAGAGGCACACAGCATTGATATGCAGCAGAACTGGAACTCGGACCCTTTTTTTTGTCTAAAGCCCAGTGCTCTTACTAGGTCAGAGCTGCTTTACTACCATCAATGTTTCACTAGCAAATGGACAAGGAGCAGTCCAAGTACCCCAACAAGAAATCCTAGCACACTCCTTGATGTTTTATAAACTGCACCTTAGCTCCTTTGACCCAGTTAGGATTTCTCGGGGGAACCAGCTCACCTTCAGCATCTTCTTATTTGCTGTGTTCTTGCCGCACTCTCTCCTCAGCTGCTCACTCATCGCCTGCAGCTCTCGTCCAAAGTGGATCATTCTCTCTATGGCGGCCTGACTTCCACCACACAACTGGCGTCTCAACTGACTTGAATCAACTTCTATAAGCAAAACAAGCAAGTATTTTACTACCTGGTGAACAATGAAGAAACTAATATAAAATTTTAATAACATCTGGTATATTCATTTAATAATTACTTCCTAAAATTTCCTCTAAATATCTATTTTTTTAATTTAACATGGAAGTTTGCACCTAAAAGGTGTACTTTATTCAGGTCTCGAGGGTTTAAGATCCAATATCCAGCCTGCAACTGAGAGTCAGGTGACAACTCTTCAATGTCAGAAGGGATCTAGCATGTCAGGGAACGCTTTATGAAAAATTAAATGCAGTGTAATTCAGTGGCAAAGCACTAGCCAAGCGATCACAAGGCCAGCACTGCAAAAAAACCAACAAAAACAAATCTTTTTAAAGTTAAATGCGACTCTCTACAACTGTATTAAACAATATTAAAAAAAGGAAAAATACATATATAGTAATTGTCTCAGGCTGCTGTAACTAACACAACAGAGATGAATATTTGAGGAAGCTAAGACTAAAGGACTCCAATTAAAAATACAGAAGATACCATATTTTACTAATTAGTAAAAGGATGAATTACACTACCAGAAAAATACTTTTAGAAAAAAATTTTATGTATTTTAACAATTACCACTGATAATATAACCACAAGTCACTAATAACTATGTCATTAATATGACGAAGATGATGATAATGGCCGACATCTAGTAAGTGCTTTGTGTTTTTAGCTTTTCACAGAATAACTCATTTACTCTTCCCAAGGACCTATAAGATAGTTATTATTTTAGCCATTTTACAGATGAAGACAATGAAGCACAGACTTCAAGTGAAGTCAGAAAGCTAGTAAGTGGCAGCTGCAGAACTCCAATCCAGGTAATCTGGCTCTAGAATTCTTGCTCTTCATCACTATGTTTAAATTACTCTTTGGAGGTTGACATTGTTAATATGTAACAGCAAAACCAGACTGCCTTTTTAACAACTGGAATATATATCTATTAATCTTGAAATACCAAGAAATCTAATGTTGCTATGAAATTCCAACAAATAATTTATAAGCGCCAATAATTTTTACTGTGCATTTGATGAGAACATTTGCTGATGGCTTAACTTGAAGATACAATTCACTACATAAATCATCAACAAAAGAAATTATGCATACAAATTTATCTTTGAGCCATATTTTTTAAACAGCGGGAGAGGTTCTACATACACCGTTCTACACGCCAGGTAAGTGCTGTACACAGTCACACAGTTGCATTAAATTAATTTAAGAAATTGTTTAATTAAAATTTATAACATCATCCTATTCATTCGACCTTACTGACTTCATTGACATAAGTGCAAAAATTTTCCACATCTCCAACTTTAATCCTAATCCTAATCCTAATCCAAATTTAACCCTAATGGCTCTAAATTCTCGAAGCTAGCTTTCCTGCATTAATGACAGCACTCAAGTCAAACTCAGCAAGAGAACTGCCTGGCACTTCAGAAGGAACCGGAAGTACCTCTATCTCTCTAGCAACCCACTCTCATAAGAAAGCTTAAATTATTTATTCTTTAAATTTGGTTTATGCTCATCATCTGTGAATCAGTACAAGTAAAAACATAACCTTGTAGCCATCATTTTTATTAAAAATGTAAGAAATATCACTGCAGACCCATTTCGGTGTCACACTCTTCCATTTCGTGGTCATGTTTAGAGCTACCATTTAGGAAACCATTAGATGAAGTTTCTCCAACTCCATTGGAGTAGTGATCTGTTTCCATGTCTACATCATTACTGAAAACGAAAAAACAAACCTAATTTTAGAAATATCATATTTGCAACTTTGTTTAAAATCAATTACCACTCTACTACACAGCCTGTGTAAACGAACTTTAAAAGGCAATAGCAATCTGGAAAGAAGGTCTTTGGTTAAATCTTGAATGGACTCAAAGCCAAACACACAGCTGACTTTTAAGAGATTCACACCCCTGGAGATGAGGGAGGGGGAAAAGGGTAGAGGCGCAAAGTGCAGTGATTCTGTGACTTCACAACAACATGGGGACGGCACAATACTTCTGTTTTTCAAACTCAGATCTGCACTTCCTTGTTCAACTCCTGCCCCAGAATCACCCCAGCCAACCCTCTCCCCTGCTCCCAGCACTCATTTCCAGCACATTAAGGGTCAAACTAATGCATCCCACTCCTGGGGCCACTGCACTTCCTTCCTCCCCTCATCTTCAATCTGCTTCTAGAATGTTTTTTAAATCGTAATGTTTTAGAGTCTTTGTCAGAACTACTCAAAAATTCTCAAAGGTAAATAATACTTCCAAATATGAATGTTTTAGAAAACTGTTATATACATTTATTAATGTCAAAATTAACCCCACTATTATGTATAACTATAATGCACCAAAATTAATAAAAAATAATAAATTTTTAAAAAGACTTCTCAGTTTCATCTGCTCCCGCCCTTTCAGCTTTACCACTGTTTCTCTCCCACAGGCGAGATTAGCGCCCAAAAGTTCCAATGTACAGCTGAGTCTCCATTTTTATTTTTTCAGATGGGGTCTGTGTTGCCCAGGCTATTCTTAAGCTCGCAAACCTGCTTCCACCTTCCAAACAGCTGGGAGCTCAACAAATCTCCATTTTTAAACTGTTCCTGGATGGTGTCTAGATGTTTTTCATTGTCATTCATCCCACACTCAATGAAATAACCATATGTGAACCTGCCAGTTGTCAATACCTGCTTTTCAGACTCACCTGTACTCTCACAAGCAAAAATCAATATCCAGTCTTTTAAGATTCCTCCTCTGAAGATCTAGGTTTCACACCCAGAGGTAAATAATTGATGAAAATTTAGGAAATGCTTAAAAATGATTTTTATCATTATAAAAGCAATATATGTTCATTTACAAAATAAAACAAAAATAGATATAATCACTAGTTAATACAGATAGGACTTTCACCTTGGAGTGAGAGTGTGCGTATACGCGTGTATGCACACATGAGAGAGAGTGAGTTGTGTGTGCAGGTGCTCCTGTTTGTGAAGTCCGTAAGGTAAAGATTTGGGGAGAAGGGGACAGTGGTCCTAGGACTCCACAGCAGTTAATCAATCAGAAATGTTTATTATCTTGACAAACTTTAAGAAATAAGAATAAAATTTTCAAAATAATGTTTAACTTAATGAAAATCCTTACTATTGTGGCTTTTAATGATTGTAATAGCATACTAAATCTTTAAGTTTTTTGGATGACTCAATTTAACATGTGAGAGGCATTCATTGATTTACACACATTTAAGAGCCTCTGAGGCAAGTTCCACATTACATACTAAGGATACTACACAAAAGCCTCTGCCCTCCAATAGTAAATGGCCTATACAAAGCCAATGAAGTTAGCCTAGTAGAGTGCTCATGATTGGAACCGTGATCAAGGTCCATCACAACAGTGACACAACATATGGGGGATAGGGGGCTCCTAGAACCAGTGACATCTGAAAGTTGAGTTTTGCAGCCTGAACCGAAGCTACAATGGAGGGAGGGGTGGGCAAGAGGAAGAGCATTTCAGATGGTGGGGGCCACAGGGGAAAAACACAAGTCTGCAAGCCCTAAGTCCCAGGAAGCAACATTAGCTCTGCAACTTACTACCTATGAATCACTGACCTTTAAAAGAAAAAGCAATGTGCTTTCTGATTTTCAGCTCTACATCTATAAAATGGTTTAAGCAGTTAAAACTACCTTTGTCTACTTAACAATACTGTTGAAGGAAAATCATTACCAATTACAAAATAACTCTTACTGTGTAACAGTATAAGGCAGTTCAAACTTGCTTCCCCTTCTCTACCACCACACAGACAGGAGGCTGCTACGTCATCACCCTTCCGTTAAGCAGAACTCAGGTAATAACAGGTCTGTTTAGCAACTTCCTGCCACGATGAGAGTATTTAAGAGAAAAACTGACTGCAATCTTATCATCAAAGGCCAAACCCACTATTAACAATAAACTAACAACATTATAAAGCATTTAAGACTTACATTAAAATTTCCATTCATAATTTCTTTACCATAATATTTTAATTATTATGTTATTAGCTCTACTGTGAAAGATCACCCCAACCTTCTCAGCAAAAGAAAGTCCATTTTTTTTGTTTTGTTTTCTGCCATTTTTCTGGCCCTCTGTTATAACCTTATTGCACAACACCATTACTTTTACAGATTTTTGTCACTGTGATAGATAACCCAGAAATTCTGATTAATCTTCAAATTTCCAAATACTGATTTTTTTAAAATAGATTCCTTTCTGGTGAAACATATTTCCCATAAGATTCCACATTAAAAATTAGGTTCTATCCTTCAATAAAAAATGCTGTACTGATAAACATTCCCCTAAAACACAAGGTGACCAACTAGTTCAAGTTATAAGGCTATATCAATATCAAACTGCTTCAGATGCTGATGATTAGGATGAATGCACAAGAATTTGGTCCTGCACATTCATATTCAATTTAAATGATTACATTTCATGGACTTTTAGGATCCATGAGTATCAAACTTGAGTATGAGAAGGTTCATAGCACATTGATAAGAGATACATCTTCTCTCAAAGCTCCTCAAAGTCTGACAGGTATCTAACAGACTGGTACCAAAAGATCTTCAGTAATATCGTCAAGCTACTATCTACTGTATGACTTAACTATCTGCTGTGTGCAAGTTTCATAAAGATAGACTTTCAAAATAAACATTTTGCCAAGAAACCCCACAGAGAAAAATCAAGGTGCAAATTGATCTTAACATTAGAGGTTTAAATATACTCTTCATGCTTTAATGTAAAACAGCAAATGGGATTTTTGTGGTGATCTGTACAGAACGGTAGGAAAAGGATCTGTTCTTATAACCTCACTAGAGGGAAGAGGGTAGTAGAAAAAAGGAACTTAAGTAAAAAGCAAACGTGCATTAAGAAACACAAATACTTTGACTCTACTTTCTATTTTCTGGGGACTTAACTCACAGACCCTAAATGAATCATATAAATTCTTTCAAAATTGTTAACAATGACGACATCGATAACTTGGTGGTTTATACTAATGCAAAAACTACCTACCTGGTGAAGTTATTGACTTGCTGTGACCTCGACATATTTACACTGTTCAGTTCTGGTACATTCAGACTGGATGACTGGTGTTTACTATGGCAATATGATTGATGTGCTTTATTTGATATTACACCATTACTACAACTTTCAAAACCTGGAGGGAGGGAAACAGGAAAGAAAAAGGTACCATATGGAAATAGAAACAAATGATAACATTAATTAGGCTCCAAGTAATATCCCCATATTTGATTTTGTATTAAGACTTTGGATATAGGAAAGTCAATGGACTATTTAAATAGTAAACAGCTTCTTTGAGACTATTAAAAACATTTCATTGTATGCTATAATTATTATCTCCCCTAACACTTCTTATTTATGGATCTTATTTAATCCTCACAATCCCCAGGAGGGCACTATAATCATGCACTGCTTAACAGTAGGAATACACTAGGAGTAACATGCTGTTGGGCAATGTTGTCCTCATGCTAACTTCAAAGTGTACTTATACAAACCTATTATACACATAGGCTGTATAACAGTATATTGATCCTTTTCTAAGAACCTGGATAGTATTTCGTTTTACTGAATACAGTAGATAATTGAAACACAATGACAATGTTTGTGTATCTATACAGAAAAAAGATACAGTAAAAATATCATACAATGGGAACTTCTCAGCTCCATTAAAATCTCATGGGACCACTGTCAATACATGGCTTGGCAGTGACAGAAGCATTGTTATGAAGCATATTCCCATCATCCCCATTAGACATGAGTGAACTGAGGCTCAGAGTCTGTCCAAGCCTTAAGTAACTATATGACGTTCAAAAGGGATGTGGTTGAGGATACGGACATAGGAATCATCCTCACTGTGCAGGGCGATGAGGTCGACAAACTGAGAGGTAGTAATGCAGGAAAAGTACATTGCGAGATTGTGAGAAAAAGCAAAGATACTACACTATGGAAAAAAAAGGTAGAATTACCTGATTTGTTTTAGAAAGTTAAAGGTACAGAAGGAAGGGAACATGCTAGGAAACACAGAATTAAAGAGACAAGCAAAAAGTCAGGCATGGTGGTGCATGCCTGTAATCCCAGTAACTAGGGAGGCTGAGGCAGGAGGATTGTGAGTTCAAAGCCAGCCTCAGCAACAGTGAGGTGCTAAAGCAACTCAGTGAGACACTGTCTCTAAATAAAATACAAAATAGGTCTGGGGATGTGGCTCAGTGGTCAAGTGCCCCTGAGTTCAATCCCCAGTACCTACCTCCCCATCCAAAAAGAGACAAGCAAAGAGAAGAATGATAAGGGTCAGTCATAAACCTGTAGATGTCACGAAAGCCAAGAAAGAAGAGAATTTCAATGAAGAGAACAGAGTAAAGACTGGCAAGCTGAAAAGGGGAAAGGAGAATGTAGACAGGGGAAAGAGCAGATCTGCAAGACAATGGTGGTGGAGAACTGAGGGAAAGATGCCAACCTAGGTTTGATAAGCAATGGCATATCTCAGCCAGATAACTTTTAAAGCCATGTTTTATTAAAACATAGTTATCTTCTCATTACTTAATGACTGAATTTTAGTGACGACACATGTTGAATGTTGACATTTGCATATGAAGACCTACTAATACACTATTCTCAGAAATACCTATTCTTTATGTTACTTTTTGGTACTGGATAACATATGAATCTGAATCTACAATTTTCATTCAAAATGCCTGGAGATCAAGTATATATAACTGCACAATATCCACACGGAAATCATCCAGACTTTTAAAAAATTTTGGGGGACCCTCAAAATTATAAAAAAGGGTGAAAGTTTCAATGTTGAATCTCACCAGAAAAATGTGCAGTACTTCCTTTGCCTGATGCTAAATTGTGGATATTCATTCCATGGCTGGGACTCATGCTTGGACTACTAAACGGTCGAGGACTAACAGGGTAACTGTCTTGAGATTTTGGACTTCGGCCTCCCAAACATCGTACTTCACTATCTGTACCGTTCACCATTTCTATAAATTGACGCACTCTAAAAGAAAGAAGAAAGACAAAAACCTTCAAATAGCATTTTGTTTATGTGACAGTAATTTCTGGAAATAATTTAAAAGCTTCTATTTATTGATGTTTGGTCTTTCCACAAAAATCACAGTATAGCACAGAAGACATTACAACAATACTATTCCCTTTAATCAAGATTAACCAAGAAAATGAAAGCCTATCTGCAGCTATAATAAATAAAATGGATACCCCTGCTAAACTGAAGAATAACTGAGTAACATGTACTTGGCAGCAAGTCAGTCGTGCCTGAGAGCATGACTTTATGTACGTCAGATTCATGCACAGCACAGACTTTTCGCCACCCTTCCTCACCCTGTCTCATTTCCAACCTCTTAACGAAGTGAGCCTCAATTAAACTTTAAAGCAAAATAACTCTCACCTGACTTAGAGGGTTTCTGTTGCTTAAAGACTTGAAATCTTAAGTTCAATAACATCTGATTTTTAAAAATAATATTCATAAAACCAACAAAACACCAAATTATGGTGGCTATTATTCAAAAAACAGAAAATAACTGTTGGTGGGGATATAAAAAGATAGATCTAGGGAGGAAAACAGTATAGCCGTTTTTCAAAATGTCAAATACAGAAATACCAGATGACCCAGAATTCCACTTCTGGGTATATAACCAAAAGAAATGAAAGCAAGGACTCACACAGATATTTATACACCTACATTCACAGCAAAATTATTCATAACAGCCAAGAGATGGAAGCAACCCAAGTGTCCATCAATAGATGAATGGATAAATAAGGGGTATATACATACAATGAATATTATTCGGCTTTTAAAAGGAAGGAAATTTTGGCACATGCCACAATATGTATAAGTCTTGAGGACATTACACTAAGTGACTAAGCCAGTCAAAATGATAAATACAACATGAAGGACCTAAGTGGGAGGGAAGAATGGAGAGGTTAGTGTTTAATAAGCCAAGTTTCAATTTAGGAAGATGAAAAAGCTCTAGAGATGCAGGGGGTGGGGGCAGCTGCACAAAAATGTAAACACACTTCAAGGTACAGAACTGCATTCTTTAAAATTGGCAAAACCAGTACATTTTATGTATATTTTATCACAGTTTTTAAAATTGCCCAAAAGAGTAACTATAAGATACTTTTAAGGAGGAAAAATAAGACACCCATCTTCTAAACAAGATTTTCACATTGTTACATACAAAGACAGAATGACAAAAGCGAACACAGCAAAATGCCATCTGCTTAGAGTCCTTCACGTAAAAGGTGGGGGGAGGTGGGGTGGGATTGAATTCAGGGACCTACACAAGCTCAGCAAGAGTTCTACCACTGAGCTGCACCCCAAACCCCAAAAAGTATTAATATCTTAACTACTATAAAATATTTTAAAGAAGGCAAAAAAAATAAAATAAAATATGCTAGCTTGACACTGGTTTTAATTACAATAACATACAATAACATACCAAATATGTATGATACATAATTATAACAAGCATATTTTAAAAACTCACTTTAATGTGAAAAGGAGATTAGGATTTCTTTCAAGTAAACTTGGGTATAACTGCTGTGTTGTTTCAATGGCTTCTCCCATTCTTCCTGCTAACACCAATTTCTGAATTCCTATTCAGAAAAAGAAAGTAGAACATTAAGTTCTACAAGAGTAGAAACATAAGCTTAGTGGAGTCTCAGGAAAAAAAAAAAACAGAATGAGTAAAAAAATCCTTATAAATTATTAATTTCTATTTTTCTAAAATCAGTTTCCATTAAGCAATCCAAAGAAAAATTTCAAACACATTTTAAAAAGTAATAAAACAAGTATCTTCACAACTATTTTTAAAAACTGATAAACTAGCATATAAGAAAAATACCTATTAAAAAATATTGAAGATTCAAACAGTAAGATTTAGAAAACTGTTTTTTTCAAGATTTAATACTTCAAACATCTTATGGGACCTTTTGAACCCAGGACTAAAAGAACGTGAGGCTTTGAAAAAGATCTGAAATTAACAGACATGTGCAGAAAATTCACTGTTAAACTAGACACTGAGGATACAAAATGAGTAAGCAGGCAGTCATCGCTGTCCAACAGAGCTTTATTAAGGTAGTGAGAAAGACAAGTGTACACAATTTGGTACAACACTATGTCATCAGTGTTATCACAGCATTCTGACCCACATAAAACAATCCATAAAAAGATTGTTTTCATCCACCATGATCTTGCTCATCAAGTCCTGCCCACTGGCCGTAGAACGGCTAAGTATGGGCCAGTTATCAGGCTGAACTGCTCTCCTGCTTAAAACAGGCCCTACAGCTCTGGCCAGTATGAGGACCTAAGCAATAAATACCTGTGACCAATACTATTTTAAAATTAGATAACAATTTAAGTTCAAGAATATTTTAATTTCTTTCACCTGTTTCATCAGGTCTACTTTAAGTACTTTTTAAAAGGCTTTTTATTAAATGTATTTCCTGAAAACTTAAGAAAAAAATTTTTTTCAAAATGAGACATGAAAAATTTCTCCAAAATCATCTCTATACATTTAGAACTCTAACATAGTGCTATGTGAATTTTTAAAGCCAATTTTCATAATTGTCCATGAAAACTAATTTCAGAGGCATCAATTTCAAATTACACTTATTTATTTATTCATTTATTTATTATTTTTTTTGCAGTGCTGGGGATTGAACCCAGGGCCTTGTGCTTGCGAGACAAGCACTCTACCAACTGAGCTATATCCCCAGCACTCAAATTATATTTAAAAAATTCTTAACTAAAAAAAAAAAAAAAAAAAAAAAAAGACAATTTCTAAAAATCAAGCCTATAATTTGAAAACAAGTTAGCCATGCACCACAGTGTCCTTACTTTGTCTATTCTTAATGGAAGCTAATTCTTCTAGAACCGTCTGGTCTGTAGATCTGGCAAAGGCCTCTGCTGTGGCACAGTACCCATGGTGGACTAAGTAAGATGAAACCATTCTTAAAATAAAAAGAAGAAATATACATCTTTTAGTGACGAGAATACATCCTTCATACTATAATTTATATCAACAATATTTACTCTGGTGTTACAAAATGAATTTCCTTGAAAGAGTAAACTTGAGGTTCTCAAAAGAACCTCAACTTAAATGTCAGCTAAAAAAATATCACTGTACTCTAGTCATGCATATATCCAAAAAAGATCACAGCAAATAGTATATTAAGACTACTCTAAATAGAAAATAACAGAGAAACTGTTATTCTGGAGTTCAACTATGTACTTTACCCACCAGTGAAATGAAACTGCATTACCGAGTGCACACAGAAGACATGCTAAGGCAAATCAAGAAAAAAAGAACCCAGAACAAAGTCTATGAAGGTACTACTAATCAAAAGACTGAGAAATCAGTCTTCGGATCTACATAAATGACTACGGTTTTACACAGGAAATCAATTACTCAAGTATGACTTAAGAAATGACATACTGATAAGTTCCTTTTTTAAAAGTTTATTTTTAAAAGCCACCAAGGGGTCAAAACATGTACTTACATCTACCCACAAAATGTAGTTGGAAACACAGCAACAGTAATTCAAAACCTAGTATCTGTTAAACCTGATTCATTCTGATACTACTAAGGCCAGATAGAGAAGAGGTGGGAGACAATGGAATAGGGAAAAGCAGGGACAAGAAAAGAATCTCAGGAACAAATTTTCACTTACTTTAATTCAACTGCTCAAAGTAATTTAAGGAAAATGGAACCTCTTAGAATGGATTTCTTGAGAGTTCACGGTATCAAATTTGTGAATATAATAATAATTTGGGGTTGGGGGGATTGACTACAGGATTAAGGCACATAATGTTTCCTCTACTACTGTTCTGCATGATACTCAGTGGCAACCACTTTTAGAGCAATAATGTTGCAATCCATCCTGGCTCCAGTGCATGGGGACTATGGGATTCTGACTCAGGGCTGTCCTTTCAACAGTGTGGGACAAAGACACTAGTGTTCAAGCTCTGTAACACACACGATAATAGGTCGACAGAAGTCTGCTTTCAGAGTCATCATCAAGTGTCCCAATCATTGCCTCCTCCAAAAATTACCCAAAGAATTTTATTAGACTTTTAAATGTAAAAGAATGTTAAAAGCAACCAGAAGGACACAATTAGGATGAATTGTGTCAGACTGATGGTATTTGAAGGTTTGCTATTTTCTTGGCCTAGATTACATAATGAAGATGGCTTTTAAAGTCAATGGCTATGCCAGGTGCAGTGGTGCCTGCCTGTAATCGGAGGCAGGAGGATCCCAAATTCAAAGCCAGCCTCAGCAACTTAGCAAGGCCCTAAGCAACTTAGTGAGACCCTGTCTCTAAATAAAATATAAAAAGGCCTGGGGATGTGGCTCAGAGGTCAAGTACTCCTGGGTTCAATCCCCGGTACCAATAAATTAATTAATTAATTAGTTAAATGGTTACTTATTTAACTTTTCAATTGATACTTTTTCAAGCTTTAAGGACTACCATTTAATACTAATGACACCCAGCTAGGCATGGGGTACACACCTGTAATCCCAGTTACTTGTGAAAATGAGGCAGGAGGATCCCAAGTTTGAGGCCAGCCTCAGCAACTTAGCAAGATCCTGGCTCAAACTTTGGGGGGGGGCTAGGGGGTATAGCTCAGTGGTAAAGTGCCTCTGGATTTCCTTGCCAATAAAAAAAACAAACAATAACAACAAAAAATTACAGACATCCAGGTGATCATCTCTAGCTCTTTGGCAAAGTTATAGTCTAAAAAGTTGACTGTCATACGAATTTTATTTTCCTGCTAACTTCTATAATAAAATTCTTTTTTTTTTTCTTTTAACAAACAAAACAAAAACCTCTTTAATAAACAGGTTGAAAATTTGTAGCAAGTATTTGTACAATGCCATTTCTTCGCAGTTGTAATTTGACATTTATTTTTGCTGTTGTTCGCTGTCCTCCACCATTATTATTAATGAATTCTGATTACTTATATACTGAATTTGAGAATCCTAACTCCATAGTGACTGCTCCATGGCCTTCATTCACTTTACCTATTTCTAAATGTTTAATAATACTTTATACAAGAGTAATCATTAAAATCACCTAGTAAGATTTTTAAAAATTCCTTTAGATAGAGACCTTTGGCTAGATACTTCTATTTGGTACAGGAACAATCATGAAATCCATGAATCTAAATGCTAAATAATAAATATTTAGCAAGAAGGATTCAAGTAAGCAAAATAGTGGTTATTACTCTTACAGAGTAAACCAAACACTGGAAATTTTAGCCAAATTCTGAAACAAAATGTACATATGTGTATTCCAATACACTGTGTGTGTGTGTGTGTACATGCACGCACTTTAATGGGAATTGAACCCAGGGGTGCTCTACCACTGAGCTACATCCCTACCCCTTTATTTTGGTACAGGGTCTTGCTAAGTTGCTGAGGCTGACCTTGACCTTGATGTTCCTGCCTGAGCCTCCAGGCACACCAGATTTCCAATACATTTTGAAGGTAGGAATGAGCAAACAATTATTTTCTCCACGAAAATGTGAACTACTGCTGAACAAACACAAGTTCACATCTAAAAACCAAAGATCCTGAACTGTGAAATCTAGATTATCCCTTTAAATTTAGCTTTTAACATCAGCATTATTAAAAGCTGAATTACATAACCCAAAGATATCACTAAGAATTTGTTATTAAGGTTAACAAACAAATTAGCCTATGTGACCTAGTGTCACTCCATCAAATTAACCCAAAGTGAAACATCATTCCGGACATGTAATTAAATTAACATTATTTTTAAGTTTTGTTTAAACAGGTGAAATAAAGATTACTTCTTAAGAGATTAAAATGTAATCAATAATATATTAGAACGATCACAGTTTAAATTAGTAGATTTAAAAGCTTACGTGAATACCTAAAGAATAAACATCTTATAAATCTTAATTCCCAGCTCTTCCCTCTTACTTTTGTATCATAGTCTGCCATTCTCCTTCTCGATCTCCAATAGGAAACCGGTCTATCTGTGCCTGTATTTTGGTTCTCCATTCTCGCATGTAGTCTTCTATGTCAAACACAAACGGATGTTGTCCAAAATTGGCATCAACCACTTCTCCTGGTGTCTGAAGCCCCACAGTCGGATACAAATTTGGCTGTAAGACAATATGTTTTATTAAAAATCTACCCAGTTTATACTAAAAACTTATTCTTTTAATTCTATCTTTAAAGGACAGAACCACAAATTTACTTCATGAAATATTTCAAAGTCCCAATCAAAATATTAGCAGAAAAAAACTAAAACAAACGTAAAATACATTATGTATTAGATGAAAATATATCACTTCCAGCAATCTAATCATCAAAGAAAATACAATCAAAATATGGATTTTTATTTATTCAGGAACCATGTTATATTATATCATGTGACACTATGTGAAGATATAATTCTTGTTTAGAATGTTATACAGTACTTAGAGAACATAATCCTGAGGTTTATCTTAGCTTCTACATAAAATACATTTCTACAAACTGCATACTAAAAATAGTTCCCATAAAATACTACCCTAACTAGTCATATGTTATCTTAAAATAACTACTTTCATTCACCTATACATTCAGGAGGCCTGTCTTCACAAAAGGAAGGTGATAAGAACAACTATAAGCACAACAGTGGGGATTTTTTATAGGAAAATTCAAATGTACACATTTCAAGGGAGGAAAAGGATAAATCTGAATATTCAAACTCAAAAACAAATTCAGATATACTCCAAGATTTCAAGGCTAAACAATCAAGTAAAAAGGTGGAAGCTTCAACTATGCAAAAATTACAGGAATCTTTTTGGCTTCATCATTAATTAGCTGTTACATCTGAAAAGAGAATGTATGACTGGAGTATTTATGGAATGACATGGTCAAATAATCCATTACAAAGATAGAAAAACTGGAAACTGGAGTTAAATAACTTGTTCATGGTTATTCTGCTAACAAGTGGCAGACTGAATTAGAACACAGGTTTATCTGACACCAAATGAAGTTCAATTTATATTCTAGTAACTTCAAATCCTACCAAATCTTCATTTTCTGTATTTATGTTCATTTCTTTGCTTTGGTTTTCCAATATAAAATGAGGTAATCCAAGTGTGAATGCAACATTTAAAAAATTTTTAAAGCAGAGAGCTAAGAGGGTGTGTTTAAAAACAACTGTTCTACAACCAATCAGAAATAAAACAGTGGAAAAATAAATATAAAATCCCACTGTTTTATGGAAAAAACTAGTAGAGCAAAACATGAAAAAGTATTTATTCTTCATAATCATTAGAAATAAATTCAAAGATTTCTGAGCCAAAAGTAGGTGAGATACTTAGTTCTATTGTCTCATTTCAGCAATGAGAAAACTAAGACCTGAAGAGGTTACAGGTACAATCCAAAAGCACATAATTTATTAATGGTACCACATAAAGGAGAAAAAAAAAATACATGTCTTTGTACTTCTAACACAGTATGCTTTCCATTAAACCCACTAAAGAACTGTAAGATACTTTAAAAGCAAAGTATAGAAAGCCAAAGACAATGAAGACATCAGTAAAGTGAAAGGCAATTCTAGTCAATACTGAAGACAAAAATGACTAGTGGAAGACCTAAAGAATCACAATAGGAATGTACACAACTTGCAGGAGAAAGACAAAATGACAATAAATGTACAAAGAGACACAACCTCAGTTTTTCAGAATGCAAATTTAAATATGCAGATTGTTTTTGTACATCAGGTTAAAAACTGAGAATTCCCAATGATGTTGATGTATGCTGAGAAAATAAACCCTCCTTCACTACACACAGAAATGTAAACTAAGAATATTAGCCATAAAAAATAATAACTATGACTTTTGCCAGTAAATGGATGGATTTGGAGACTATCATGCTAAGTGAAATAAGCTAATCCCAAAAAACCAAAAGCTAACTGTTCTCTGATATGCAGAGGCTAACACAAAATGGGGAGCGTGGAAGTGGGGAACAGAAGTTCAGTAGATTAGACAAAGGGGAATAAAGGGAAGGGAGGAGTTGGGAATAGGAAAAACAGAATGAATCAAATATAACTTTCCTATGTTCATGTGTGAACACCCCACTAAGGTAACACCACATCATGTTCAATCACAAGAATAGGATCCTAATTAGAGTAAGTTATAATCCATGTATATATGTCAAAACACACTCTCCTGTTAGGTATATCCAAAAAAAATAAACTAAAAAAATAAAAACTGTTTCCAACAAAAAGTACACTGACATTTTAATAAATAATTTTGAAAAAAAAATCTATTAAAACAGCAATTTGGGTTGTACAAATTTAATTCTACAGAAAAATAAACATGCAAAGATATACAGTCCAAGAGCATTGTTTGTAATTAATGATAAATTTTAGAAGGATGTCTATTCCCATTTTAGAAATGTTAACATATAAAAGAATCTACACTGTAGCGCTGGTGAACTGCGGCAGCACGTTCACAACATCAAGCACTGCAACGCAGCAAAGAGGTCAGAGCAAAACGTACCAATGCACATTACTAAACAAAGCCAAGCAAGCACATGATGGTGTGCACGCGCACTGTGACCGCACCTCCCTCATAAACATTTAAGTAACAGACATACTGTCTTAAACTTATTTATTTAGAAAGGTCTAGAACGATATATATGCAAGTTAAAACATCTGTCACAGATAAAGAGGATGGGATTGTGAGCAACTTTTTTGCAGACAGGGATGCCTGGGTTCAAGTGATCCTCTTGCTTCAGCATCCCAAGTAGCTGAGACAGAAAGTATGTATCACCAGGCCTAAAGCTAGTAACTGTAATTTTTATGCCATTTACTAAACCTTAAAACTGAAGAATCTGGGTAAAAAGATCAAGGACATAGTACTTAACTTGCTAAATTACAGGTTTTTGAAGCATACAAGTGGTTTTTAGTAAATTCACAGAATTGCACAATCATCACAATCTGATTTTATATTTCCAACACTACAAAACAAAAGGCCGTTCCCATTAGCAACCAGCCCCCATCACCCCACCTCCTAACCCCTGGCAACCACCAATCTACTTTCTGACCTTATGCATCTGCCTACTCTGAACAGTCTGCAGAAACAGAATTACACAGTATGTGGTCTTTTTTACTAACGCCTTTCAAGTAGCAAGTTTTCAAGGTTCATCCATGTGGTAGTATGTATCTAGATTATAATGTATACAAAACAATGGGCTTTTTTCCTAATGTAAAAATTATTGCCTAAGTAGAACTACACAGAAGAAAAGTAACTAATAATGAAAACAGATCTTTTCCACCAACATGTAAAATAAACACAGAATATTTTCAAATTTAGAAACTTTGAAAAATAAGTGTACATAATATTCATATTTAAGTTTTGTTCTATTTAAATATTTCTTCTAATGAAAATAAAAGCAAATAAATTATCTATAAAAAGTAGATTTCAAGTCAGTCTCCAGAACTAGAAAGTAGCATCATTTTTTTTTTTTTTTGCGGTGCTGGGGATTGAACCCATAGATATAGCCTTGTGCTTGTTAGGCAGGCACTCTACCAACTGAGATATATCCCCAGCCCAGTAGCGTCATTTTTAATGAGAATCACTACCATAAAAAAAGGAATACACAATTAATCGCAAGCTAAACTATCAATTTGTAGTCAAGGAAATTTCTCAAGCTGGAGAGTTAGCTGAGGAAGAAAAACTATTTAAAAAAAGATCTAAGGTTTTCAGAGCTGTGTAAACATACTGTGACCCATAAACAGTGCAGTGTAGCCTAGGTAAGCTGGGTTTTCTGCAAATATGCTCTTCCAGAATTCCATGCTGCAACTAGCTAGTGAGAAACCACAGGTATAGAGCATACCAACACTTTCTTGATGATTCTTAGTAGTTTGGAAAGACTAACTTTTCCCTTTTTCTTGAACTAGAAAAGTGAGATATAGCATGTGGAAGTCTCAGATTTTACAGTCATAAAAATGAAAAATTCTAGAAACAGAAGAAATCTACAACAATCACAAAAACCACACTACCACTTTTACAACAACAAAGTTGCATATCACCAAAGGTTCACTGATTCAAAAGCAGGCCAGAAAATAATTAGAAGCCAGCACAAAAAGTCAACGTATTTACAACCAACTAAGACTTTTCCAAATGATCACTACTCTATCTACCAACAAAGAACAACATAACTGCAATACAGTCACTCGATCAAGCTGGTTTTACACACTTAGTACCACAACAGGAGAGGAAAAACACAGCATCTAAGCCCTTCAGCCAACTCTGACCAAGTGACTCCTAGTGCCTTCTTATGAAAGTCTCTGCAACAAACAGTTCAGGATCCCATTAACACACCTCCTACAATCTACCTATCAACTATAAATTCTCTACTCAAAAGCCAATCCTCTCCACATACACACTTACCTATTCAAGAACATGGTCACAACAGTATGTTCCCTCTCTAAATACAACATTCTTGCTTGCTACAGCATTATTTATCAGCAAATATGACACTAAACTTAAAAGTCTGTTTCTCCTGACCCCATTTTTACCACCCCACTTCTTTATTTCTTAGTATAGCCAGCATCCCCATCCATCCTCCAAAGGTGTTCCCAGTCTAACTTCTCTCTTCCTATTCTAATCCATTCCAATCACAATTTCTGCATCCTCTAACCTGATCACAAGGTTAATCCTCAGTTCTTACATGATGCATTACTCACACTAGGTGCCATTAATCACTCCTTCTGTCTTATATTCCTTTGCTTGGCTTTTAGGATCAATTCTTGTTTTTCCTGCTTGCCTCACAGATTGCTTCTTCTCAATTTCTCTTGCTGGTTCCTCTGTTTACCCCAAAGGGAGTATATCCCAGAATTCAGACGTTGGTCCCCTTCTCTTCTGTGCCTACACATACTCCCTGTTGATCTCAACCAGTTGCATGACTTTAAAAAAACATCTAAATGCCAATGACTAATAAGTTTTCATTGTCAGTACAGACAATTCTCTTGAATTCAAGGCTTGCATATCCAACAGCATGTTTAACTTTTAACTTATCCAAAACTGAATTCCTGTTCATTGCCCTCAAAATTTGCTCCACCCTCACCAAGCACCTGTGTGTATCTGTAGTCCCAGCAATTAGGAGGCAAAGGCAGGATGATCTCTTAAGCCCAGGAGTTTGGGGGTAGCCTGGCCAACATGAGGAGGCACCATCTCTTAAGAACCAGAAACTGGGGTATAGCTCAGTGGTGGTAAACTTAACTAGCATGCACAAGGCCTTATGCTGGATCCCCAGCACTCTACCACAATGCCACAGCCCTAACGCTTTTTATTATTTTTGAGACAGATCTCAACCAAATGCCTGAGTTAGCCTCAAACTTGCAACCCTCGTCTCGGCCTTCTGAGTAGCTGGATTCACAGGAGTGTGCCACCTCACCCAGCTCTCAGTAGGATTTTTTTTTTTTTCTTTTTGTGGTGCTGGGGATTAAACCCAAGGTTTTGTGCATGTGAGGCAAGCACTCTACCAACTGAGGTATACCCCTAGCCCTCAAAAGGAATTTTTAAAGAGTATTTATTTTTCATTTAGTGCTAATCCTCTAGAAAATACCATAGAACATAAAATTCTAACACTATGTTTTCTTCTAAAAGATGAATATTGCGTCATCACTGCTTACTAAATACTCCTACTCAATAAGCACTTCTGACCTTCACACTTCAAACTTTCCTTGGCTCAACAAAGTTATTTTCTATTATAATTTTGATTTTTTCTTTTTTCCCCACTAGGATTTCCTTGAAGAGTATCAATGCCTTTACAGATTTCTTGTCTGTTCTCTGCCTCTGTCTCTTCCATCTTCTGCCTCTCATAACTGATGGTGCCATACAGCACGACTGGGCAGGCAGCTGTCGCAGGGCAGTTGCTGCCTTCACAGGCAATGCTGAAGAATGGGCTCACTGTGAAACTCTGGGACTTAACTGTTTTTTGTTGCTGCTGTTTTATGGTTGAAACAGCTGGATAATTGAAACCTCTTAGGACATTTTAGATATAAGCCACTTACAATCAACTGAGAAAGGAATATCAGAGTTCTATTTACTATCAAAAAAATCTGCTCATTATATTAAGAAAGTAACAGCTTCAAAATGTGCACAATGTGATCAGCAGCTTGGAACAGAATCCCAGAGACTTAATGGAGAACACACAGGACATGTTCTTTATTTTATTTTATTTTTTTTACGGTGCTGGGGATTGAACTCAGGGCCTTGTGCTTGCAAGGCAAGCACTCTACCAACTGAGCTACATCCCCAGCCCAGGACATGTTCTTGATGGCAGAGACATTTCATGAAGAAAACCACAAACATCAACTCTAGAAAAGTGGTTTAAAAGGCTGAACATGAGGAATTTTAGGGAATACCTCAATTTATATTGCTTATTTCATCCTTCTTAGTTGTACAACAAGAGATACTGATTAAGAACCTAGGCTTAAATAAAGAGCTCATTCAGAGGGGATAAAATAAAAATACATGATAAGAAAGCCTGTGTCAATTTGGTGTTTTTCCCCTTAACATCAATATCATGCATATTACACCTGAAATGTCTAACATGGTAAATAAGATAGATAGTATCAAACCTCCACTGATGACAGACATCATCCCTCACTTGAAAATCTCCCACAGGCGCATCACAGCTTCTACCCATACTGTCTCCCTACAGTAAATTTTTCAACCCCTTCATCGGAGTGATTCTTTAACACATGAAGTTATATCATCACAACTAAAACTCTGCAGTGCTTCTGCATTTCTCTCAAACACTCCAGTTCTTCCATGGCCCACAACGTCCAGATGACCTGCCTCTTTATCTCGGACTCATCCCCTCTGCCTTCCCCACCCCTCTTTGCCACACTTCCTGCCATTCTTCAAGCACCCCAGGCATGTACCTGCCTCTGTGCCTCTTCCTAACTTTCCTCTCTTGGAAAACCCTTATTCTATAGATGCATTTGGTGGACACCCTCACTCCTTCAAACCTCTGCTCACACTGAGGGTAGAGCTCAGAGGTAGAGACTCGTCTAGCATGTGTAATTCTGGGTTCCAACCCTAGCACCGAGATCACTTTGAGCAAAGGCGAGCAACTCGTACAAATTCCACATCCTGCCTTTGGCATTCCATATTCTATTTTTTCCTTTCCTTTCTTTCCTGTACTTAAACTCCTTAAAAAATATGTCACAATTTGCTTTCTTTCATGTATTGTGTATTCTCTAACTTCCTCCAGCTCAAATACTGCAAACTCCAAAAGCACAGAAACACTGCTACCTATTTTGCTTGTGTTTTAAAAGCGCCATTCTACTTTCTTTAACTGAAAATGCAAAACTGCTTTTAAAAAATTCTGACTTACCGGCAGGTCAGTGAAAGCAATACCTAAAAAAAAAAGAAAAGGTAGCATTAGAAGTTATCTTTCAAAGGCAAATTATACTGACAAGCTAAATTTCTAAATATAAAGGAAGAAAATGGCAAAGGAAGAAAAGGAAAAATTTTGAAGCCTAAATATAAAACAATAGCACTAATTTTTCCCAATTATACTGACATAAGTGCAGGTAAAGGCTGTCCCACTTAAGATCACTGGCCTTGTTAGTTGCACACAAATTTTATTCTGAGATGTTGCCATTACCTTCAGATTTTTTTTAATGGTCTTAGATATATCTTCAAGTTTACGTTAGGAATATGTGAAAAGTGGTTGCAAAATAGTCACACTTGAGTTTTTATCCCCACGCTGTGTTATTCAGTCCTATCACCTACTCTCCATCTAGATTTAGCTCTTAAATAACTGTAGGTGGAAGGAAAAGGATTTTCTTTTGTTCTTTTTCTTTCTTTCTTTCTTTCTTTTTTTTTTTGGTGCGGTGCTGGGGATTGAACCCAGGGTCTTGTGCTTGCAAGGCAATCACTTTACCAACTGAGCTATATCCCCAGCCCAGGAGAGATTTTCTGTTAGAAAAGGTGAACAAGGGCAAAGTATGATACTTGTATCTTAAAAGATATATTTTTTAAAAAAGTTTTGGCCAGAACATTGGCACACATCTATAATCCCAGTGACTGCGGAGACTGAGACAGAAGGATCACCAGTTAAGGTTGGCCTAGGCTACTTAGAGAAGCCTGGTCTCACAATAAAGGACTAGACATGTAACTCAGGAATAAAGCACCCCTGGGGTTCTATCCCCAGTACCCAAAAAACAAACAAGTGAACAACAACAACAATAACAAAAAAACCTACTTATATAAAAGCATATTCTTGAATACTCTTAATGACAAAAAATAAATTCTTCTACAAAGGATGAAGATTTACATGGTTGACAGTTGCTCTTGAAGGCACCCCTGACAGTCATTTCAACACAGCCAGGTTCCAAACACAACTTGAGCAATGGCGGTGTCACTGGAATAAGTCTAGTGGCACCCCAAAACAACAATAATCTAATTTCAAGTGTTCATATATATTACTTAGCTGAAAATAAGATGATAAATAAACCAAGTTTATCTCTGTAGTACATCACTGACATGTTTAAAAGATTAAGTTCTAGAGTAACAGGAGAAGGAGTGTCCTTCAGTTCATCAAGTTTTTCAGTCTAAACACACATTTAAACAAACAAAACTGCAAGAGCACATCTGTAGTCTTGATTACCATCAAAAAAATAGGGGCTTTTCTGTTAAATTACTGAGATTCAACGACTGTACTGTTCTACCAGAAAAAAAAGTTATCTAAGTTAAAAGACACACTGAATATAAATATACAAGTTGAGCATCCCCAATTTGAAAATTAAATGCTCCAAATCCAAAACATTTTGAGTATCAGCACGATGCTACAAGGGTAAAATTCCACAACTGAAACAATGTGATGGGTCGCAGTCCAAACATACATGTGCTGAAAATATTGTATAAAATAACTTCAGACTATGTGTATAAGGTACATATAAAACATGAATAAATTTCAAGTTTGGACCTGGGTCCCATTCCCAGGATATCTCATTATGTATAAGCCAATACTCCAAAATCCAAAAGAAAAAAATCTGAAACCTAAAACATTTTTCTCTCCAAGCATTTCAGATAAAGGATATTCAACCTGTATGTATCTTAAAAACAAAATATGTAAAAAAATAATGCTTTGTAGTTAGTAATGTCCTGTTTTCCTGACTTTTAAAAAACTAGTAAATTCATGTTGGTTTTGTCACGAAGCAAAGCTGGAGTTCCTTTTTTGTTTTTCAATCCCATGCAAAACATTTTATTACATTTAGTTCCATTTAAAGTGTGAACCAAATTTAAAAATTTATTCTAAAATTTTCAGAGAACATTTCAAAAATATAGAAAGCAATAAACAAAATACTTAATTTTACTTTTTATAATACAGACTAATCAATTATTTTCCTCAAAGATATCTATTTATTATAACAAACATGGTCTGCAGAATATAAACTATCTAGTTTATATTCTTTTTCAAGAATCCATTTTGCTAGTAATTACTGATATTTTTACTTTTTACTTTAGTAAAAAGTAGAACTTTAGTAAAAGATCTGAAATTCATTCCAGATTAACATTTTTGGACACTGCCAAACATTACCATAACCTATGTGGTTCAGACAACAAAAAGATGTATGTGAGCAGTTGTTAATATTTAAATCTTACACAATTTTCTATTCCTGCAATTTCCTAATTTGTCAAGAACTGTTCTGAAATGTGATCAACTGATAATACTTAAATTAACAACAACAACAAAAAAAGCCGGGTGTGGTAGCACATGCCTGTAATCTCAGTGGCTCAGGAGGATCAAGAGTTCAAAGCTAGCCTTAGCAACAGTGAGGCTCTAAGCAACTCAGTGAGACCATGTCTCTAAATAAAATATAAAATAGGACTGGGGATGTGGCTCAGTGGTCAAGTGCCCCTGAGTTCAACCTGGTACCAAATAAATAAATTAATTAAATAAAAACTGAAATTAAATTAACATGTATACTGAAGTGAACCTCCCTTATTTTCTCAAATAAAAACTTCTCCATTTCTCTTTATATAGTAAGCAAGTATTTATTCTGAAAACCTTGCATGAGGCACAAACTAAAGATGTAACAGCTTTGGGGGAGAAATTATCCCCTTTTGGGAAGTACAACGGAATAACATTTTATCTTCTAGATGCTGAAACCTAGACCAGAGTTAGGCATAACTTTCCTGTAAAGGGCCAGTCAATATTTCCTGCTTTCCAAGCCAGATGGTCCCTATCACCACTACTCAACTCTGCCTCTACCAGGAAAGCAGGCCTTGACAACATGGAAACAATGGGCGTGGCCATGTCCCAAGGCATCTTCATTTTTAAAACATGCCCGTGGGTACTCTAGCCATAGCTCATAGAGAATCCCTGTTCTATAGGAATGATTTCTGCTCACCAATGTCATCACTGCATCCCTGGCACATAGCCCAGAGCCTGGCAAACAAAGATAGTAACAACAGTAAATACTTACCATGTCCCACGCAAGGACCTTTTCATGTGTCATCTCAGTTTATCTATCCTTAATGTGGTAGGTACTACAGACACCCTATATTACAAACTTAGATATCTGAGGCAAAGGAATGTTGAATAACTTGCATAAGGTACATAGTATTAGCCAGGAGTCAAACTCAGTCCAATGTGATTAAAGAACCCTTATTAGTCATTCTTATACTGACTATGTACTTAAATAAATTTATGAATGAATAACACCAAACATTTCAAATTTACTTACAATTAGAATGTAATTCCATCATTAGGTACCCCTTTTCTTAAGAAGCATCTTATGTTTTAAAAATGGCTTTCTTATTCAATGGAAAGAGTCAATTTAAATGTTTGTGAAAATCTAATAGGAAAAGAAATAAAATCACATCACCTGTGATCTTCCCATCTCCCAAAACAAAAATTTCTTCTCTGGAAAGTTTAAAAAGTTAGTGTTAAAAATATTGTGGTTTTCTAAAACGTCTTGTTTTCCATTTTTGAGGCATATGTCATACCTAAAAGCAAGCTTCGCTCAATTGAAGATCTTAAATATCTCAAGCAACCGAAACAACTAAGACTTACCAATTAAAAATTCTGACATACAATCTGCATGGGGTCCTTAACATTACTGTAATGATGAGTATATAAGGGTCTTTTGTGGACCTGAAACAACCTTTAAGTTAGATAACACAAGAACCTCAAAATAATCAGCAGTAAAAATGTTAAGCTGAATGTAAATATGAAAGACTTAACTTTATATAAGAATTATGGTAAACACAGGGGAAAAAACTGTTACCCATACAGCCAGATATTTAGAATGTTTTCTACTATGAATGACACAAACATCTCCTGCGTTATTAAAGAACATTTATTATAAGTTAATCGGACTACCTGCAGTCTAACTTTTAAAATACTCATATGCAAAGTAGTTCCTGTCTCTGAGGTTAGTTTTTGCTTTTTTAACTTTACCCCATTAAAAATAATTTGCTATGAGTCAAAGACTTTCCCAACAATAAAAAATGTGAAGTCCTTCATTTAAAGGGGAGAGGGCATCAGTCTTGTTGTCCTTTGTATTTTCTGTAACCAGAAAAGGGTAGGGAACATCTAAGAAAAGGGAATATAAAAACCACAATTTTAAACCTGAAGTGCTAGTGAGCATATGCATATTCAGCTAAACCCTAATTTTCTATTTTTCATCAATGTATACCTTTGTTCAAGTTTCCCTCAGCCTACTTATTTCTTACTCCCCACCTGTCTTTTATTCTTAGAAGTTTACTATTTGCTCAATTCTCTCCCTCCTTCAGAACCATCTTGTGGATGCCATGCTTTAGCAAGTCTCAGCAGGTCTGACCTCAATGTCCCTCATTTACTAGAAGCATTGGGCTTTTCAACCCTTTTCAACTGTTCTCTATACTATCCTAAGAACTGACCGCCCCTTCTGCATAGCACCTGTTACCTACAGAACTGGATCATCCTACAAAAGGTTTTAATTAAGCAAAACTCCTGGGCAAGTGCTTTACTAGATTTTCTATTACGAAAGTAAATATCTCAGCATGGGAACTCTTTCTCTGGTATAAATAACTTTCTATGATATAAAATAATCTTCACAAAAATACAAATTTTCACTATTTCCTCAACTTCCACTTGGAAAAACAAAGAAACCATTTCCAGAGGCATCTATCTATAAAGGAGAATTGCATAAATATGACTACTATGCGGAAAGTATAATAATCACAATAACTGGTTATTTTTCATGCAACACATTGTTATCTCAGTACCTAAACTATGTCCATTCTTGGTGTAAAAGCAGGTATTGTTGATAAGGTTAACACAACAGCCAATGACATCGCCAGTTGTAAAAGTTGGTCCATAAGGTTGTCCGGTTCCAGAAGAACAAAATGAATGTCCATCATCCCCATGGTAACCATAAGAATGTTTATCCCAACCTAAAGAGAAAAAGGTTTCAATATATTTACAATGAAAAGAAAGGCTCCCCGGTACTGGATTTATTCACTAAGAATATAAATACATTTGCAAATGTACATTAAAATTCTCAACTATTATACTGTGTAATTATTTTTGTATTGAAATACTGTTTATAGTATTACGGAAAATAAATTTCACCACACAGAACACTAAAACACGTATTAAACAGAAAGGACTCCTACCAGAAAAAATAAACATAAATGCAACAGCCACAGCAGGACTTTTTTTTAACGCATATTTCTTTTGCTAACATACCAGAGAAACTTTGCTTTGAAGAAACAACGCACATGCACATACATCTCTACTGGATGATGTGAAACAGAAGATTTTGTGATCCAAATGTAGAAGACAACTGGTGGCCTTTCCACAACACTGAACTACAGACCCATCTATAGAACTATTAAGAAACTTATCAGCACATGTACTTTATCAATTATTTCTAAGGGAAATCTTTAAATAATTAAAACATTTAATGCTCTTACAAGCATAATTTTAAACAAAAAGTTACAATGAAAGTATATCACGTTAACACATCTGATTACAATTAGATGGCAATTACACTGGCCTGTTTCCCCATTTAAGGCACTTCACCTAGTTTTATACTTGCCATTTACCTTTCTATTTCAAAAAAAAATTCCCTAAAATTATTTTTAAACATTTGCAAACAGAATAGCAGACAAAATAATCCCAGAATCACTTTCACCCCTTCTGCTAAATGGCATCAGTAAACAGTTTGGCCATTTCAACTCCTATGTTCCTTAGCTCACTTTTAATATTCGTCTACATTCCCACAATGCTGAACAACTGAAGATGGGTTAAAAGCCAGGAATGTGATAAGAAGCAATTACACTCAAATATTTAAAGTAGTTGATATACGCATTTACTTAGATTAAAATGCCAAAATACAAAACAAATGGGGGGGGGGGGGAGTCTGGTATATATGCTATACACCAGAGTATGGTACACATGGTATATTTGCTAAATAACATGAAATTTAAATTTACTAAAAAACCCACTCAGATTCCAATCAGAATGCCTAACATACGTGATTTAAAATACAGAAATTCAGAACCTTTACTTCAATTACTTAAAAAATTTAGCTGGAAAAAAACTAGCCATAAGACTATAAAAACCACAATTCAATTACAAAAGTACCTGGTAGTCTATTCATGTTCACACCTTGAGCAGAAAGACCAATTCCCATGTAACTGTCGAGGGGAGGAAAGAAATGCAGATTGTTACCGTCATATTTGTATAAAACCCAACACTCTCAAGCATTATCAGAACCAAGCCCAAGTTGAAACTCCTAGGGTAGTTACAAAAAGGTCATTATAATTTATTAATAACAAAAGGCAATATTAAGCACCAATAAAAACCAGATTTATAGTGAACACCTAACCTATAGGAGTTAGGTGTTCTGCACCTAACCTATAGGAGTTTTATTATTTAAAAATCCCTTTTTTTTTTTAACCTATAAAATTCTTTCCATCTTCTTTACAAGTCATTATTTGGGATTTCAATTCTCAAAAAAAAAAAAAAAAAAGTAGAGAGGATCATAGTGAAAATTCAGACGACCAAAAGAAAGGAGACAAAGATTCATATTTGGAAAACATACTAAATTCAGACAAAAACATCCCAGAGTTAATAAAAGTACACTAAAAAACGTGACCTTGAGGTATCTATGTATAATGATTTTCTAAAACTGGGTAAACTGACAAAACTTACCAAAATAAGGAACTCATAATTACAAATTTATAAATTTAAAACAAAATAATCTCCATAAAAATATAGGTGGAAAGATAATTAAGGCACACAGTTAATCTTCAAAAGTAAATAAAACACAAAAAACAAAGTTTAAAACAAGTACAACAACATACTTAAACTGCAATAAAGGGGTTGGTGTTGTGGCTTAGTGGTACAGTGGCTCACATGTGTGAGGCCCTGGGCTCAATTCTCAGGACCACATATAAGTAAGTGAATAAAATAAAGGTCCATCAATGATATTAAAAAAAAAAAATTAAAAAAACTCCAATGAACAAGTGGAAATTATTTAAATGACAATTTCCAAAATTAATACTGCTAATAAAATAATCAACAATGAAACACTGAAGCCTTTTCCATTAAAATCAAGTACAAGGAGATGACTCTAATTGTTAAAATTGTTTTAGATAATTTAATAAAATAAAAAACCAGTATAAACATTACATCAGAATTAACTTTACCTGTAGCTGGTATAATTATACATTTGGAGAACCACAAAATTTACCAAAACTTTTAGAATTATTTTGGAAAAATATCTTGATATAAGAAAAACATTTTAATTTATAGTAACAGCCAGCTAGAAAGACATGGTGTGTGAGAATATACCAGTCACAGTAATAGAAACACTATAATAAGAATAAAGTTCTCAAGCAAAGCTCAAAAACAATGTAGTAAAAGTTATAAACAAACAGTATGTATTCAGATAACTTGACAACAAAAAAAGGTCAAGCTTTCTAAAGTAATATGTACATGTAATGAATTTTAAGACAGATCTCTATTGAAAATTTTAAACCAGATAAAATGATTTTAAAGTTCATATGAAAAACACAGAATTCTTACCTGGAAAAGACAAAAAATTTTTAAAAGAAAAATAACTTCAGATTTTCCCTACTAGATATCAAAATTCATAGTAAATCAAACTCACAAGAGCAATAAGAGCACACACTGAAGCCTGACACAGTGGCATACACTGTAATCCCAGTGACTCGGGAGGCTGAGTCAGGAGGATTGCCAAGTTCAAGGTCAGGCCCAGGAACTTGGTGAGGCCCAAACTGGCTCCATGGCACACACCTGTAATCCCAGCAGCTGGAGAGGGTGAGGCAGGAGGATCTCGAGTTCAAAGCCAGCCTCAGCAACTTAGCAAGGCCCTTAGTAACTCAGTGAGTACTGTTCCAAAGTAAAATATAAAAAAAAAAGTGACTCAGTGGTTCAGTGCCCTTGGGTTCAATCCCAGATGCCAAAAATAAAAAATAAATAGGGCTGAGGAAGTAGCTCAGTGGAGAGCACCTCTGGGTTCAATCCTCAGTGCCACACACACAAAAAAAACCAGCATATAGAGAGACAAGAGTGACATAATACTAAGAAACAACATCTAGATGTCTAGTCAAGAAGGCTCACCAAGTTTGTATTTTGCTACAAATAACATAAAATGTAAGTATTACCAAACCAAACAACAACAAAAAAGAAACTATGAGGAGAATCAATACAAAGCTGTGAGTGGGAATTTAGTAGTAGGTCCACAAAGTTCTGAGACTGTGAGCTCTAGTAGCTAGATGTTCTCCCTTCTTTAAAGACACAAGGACTAAAAATGATGTACAAGAGCAGTGTTAGTCATATTGCATAAAACCAAAGAGACTGGAATAGGCTCCTCCTAAAAGGAGGCTAAGAAAATAATGATACCACCCAATGATAAACCCAATGTTACATGGGTTTACTTGACATTATGGCCTAGTTAAAGGTCAGGAAGAGAGTGAAGAAAGTTCTCGACCAGAATCTAAATCAAGTACTGAATGGTTCAGGGCTTCAGTCTACAATACTTCTCCAAAATTACCCTGAAGCAAGGACCTAGAAACTCTTATACAGAACTGGTTCTGAACTGGAGGCCAAGGACTTAGAAAGCAGGTACAAAGCATAAGAAAGAGAAAACTAACATAGAAAGACCAATGAATAAATTTTTTTAAAAAAATATTGATTTTTCCAATCAAAACAACTCTGCAAAGACAAAAGTCTAAAATATAAAACCAACAAAATTAACAACTGAAACATCATTCTGGATGACATCACTCAATGAACAATATGATTTTTTTAAAAAACATGAAAATATAAGTTGGTTCCACCGATTTAGGATACATAAAATTAAAAAGAAGGGATCCAATCACCAAAAACCTAAGGAGAGTGGAGGACTGAAATTTACCAATTTAGGTAATAATCTTGCAGAACCAAAATATGTTGTTGAATTGAAAACATACACCACATACTGAGGAAGATGAAGATTAATATCAATGGCAGCATAATCTCAAAAGCTTCCAGATAGAAAAGGTACAATACCTACCAAGGAATGACAATCGGGCTGACAGCCAACTTTGCAGCAACAACTGATGACAAACACACAATGGTGTGCAATATATTCTCAGTATGGACGGTAAAGAAATGCTGGCCTAGAACTTAATCCCCAGGGAGGGCAGCAAGAATGAGAGGAAAATAAGATATGCTTCATAAAACCTAAGAGTTTATTAACCACGGATTCTCACAAAAGAACAATCTGAAGATGGACATTAGCAGAGGACCAAGTGAAAGGATAAAGGAAGAAATGCATGAGACAAAGAAGGAATAATCAGCACAGAAAACAAGTGTCATTAAATTAATTACTGATTAAAAATGCTGTTTGGGGGGCTGGGGATATAGCTCAGTTGGAAGAGTGCTTGCCTCACAAGCACTAAGGCCCTGGGTTCAATCCCCAGCACCGCAAAAAAGAAAAAGAAAAAAAAAATGCTGTTTGGAATTTTAAAATCTATTATTCAAACATAATGTACTAGGAAACAATTAACAATTACTTGACATAGGAAAAAACGGAAGATCATGATCCATTTTCAAGAGAAATGTCCAACAGACCAACTCCGAACAGATCTAGATGTTAGAATTAGCACATTCAGAAATTAAAATCGCTCTTGCAAATCTGCTTGTTTTGAATGAAAAGACAGAAAATCTCAGCAAAGAAAAAATAATAAAAAAAGAACTGCTGGAGTCTAAATGTCTTTGTCCCACAACATTCAAATAGTGAAACCTAATTCCCAATGTGGTGACATTATGAGGGGGGCCTTTGGGGAAGTGATTAGCTAGTAAGGGCTTCACCCTCAGAAATGGAATGAGCACTCTTAGGAAGAAGGCCTGAGGGACAATGGTCACCCACCCACCACTCATGTGAGGGCACACAGAATGTGCCACCTATGTAAAAGTGGACAGCTGTCACCAAAAACTGCATCTGCTGGTGATTTGATCGTGAACTCCCCAGACTCCAGATTTTTGAGCACTAAATTCAAGCTGCAACACACTACAACAAAAACCAAATGGAAATTCTGGAGCTGAAAAAGGTCTAAAATATTTACTGACACACTTAATAGCAGATGGGAGATGGCAAAATGAATAAGTAAATATGACCACAGATCTGAAGAACAGAGAAAAAAGGTGTTCCCTCAAACAGTATCAAAAGGTCCAAAATACATGTAAACAGAGCACCAAGGTGAAAAAGAACAAGGGAGAAAAAAAAATTGACAATAATTTCACAAAACTAGTAACAGAAAAATTTATACAAACTGGTAAACTACCCTCAGCTGCCACCAAGGTGCTTGTCCTTCCAAGGAAGCTAAGCCTCTGATGCAGTGAGGCCCGCTCTTCAGCTGGCAAGAAGCCCTGCACCCTCAGCCCACACCAGCACCTCAGTCGAAAGCCCACCTGCAGCCATCTATTCCACCCTCATCTTGCAGTACGGCAAGATGACTTTTTACAGAGATAAGATCAATGCCATCATTAAAGCAGCTGGTGTAAATGCTGACGCTTTTTTTTTTTTTTTTTTTTTTGAACTCAGGGACACTCGGCCACTGAGCCACATCCCCAGTCCTATTTTGTATTTTATTTAGAGACAGGGTCTCACTGAGTTGCTTAGGGCCTCGCTAAGTTGCTGAGGCTGGCTTTGAACTAGAGATCCTCCTGATTCAGCCTCCCAAGTTGCTTGGATTACAGGCGTGCGCCACCACGCCCGGCTAATGCTGACGCTTTTTGACCTGGCTTGCAAAGGCCCTGGCCAATGTCAACTTTGGTAGCCTGGTCTGCAAGGCAGGGGCTGGTGAACATGCTCCAGCAATGGTGCAGCACCAAGAGGAGACCCCCGTGCCCTCCAACACAGCTCCCTCTGCAGAAGGAAGTGGAAGCAGAGAAGGAAGAATCTGTGAGGAAGAATCTGTGGAGTCTGATGAGGACATTGGCTTTGGTCTTTTGGACAAAAGCTCTTTTATAATATGATTGATAAAAAGCTGTGCTTTAAAAAAAAAAAAAAAAAAAAAACCACCACAGGTAGTCACAAATCACAGCCAAATTTCTGAAAAGAAGAAAACACTGAAAGTAGAGAAAAATGACACATTATGTTCAAAGAACATGGAGCTGCATTACTATTGACATATCAGAAAATATGAAGGCCACAAGTCAGTGGAATGAAATGTGAAAAGTGCTGAAAAGAAAAAAAATCAAGAGCCTGGACCATAAAATCTAACATTCAGGGAAAATATCCTTTAAGAATGACATGAAAACATTTTCAGATAAAAGGAAAATAACAGAGTGTCTTGCCAAGCAGACCTTAAGAGAAAGACTCTTAATTAAAAAAAAAAAAAAAGGTTACATATACTGTAGAGTTTTTAACATATGTAGATGTAATACAAACAACTATAGTAAAAAGGACAGGGGAGGGGACAAGTGTGAAAAGGCACATTTCCACATTCTATATGAAATGGTATAATATTCACAGTAGACTGTGAAAATGGGGATTCTATTAAAATCTCTAGAATGATCACTAAAAAGAAAATGCATAGTTTCCAAGAAAATCAATTAAAGAGGACTATGTCAAAATACATTCTACTGTCACACATAACTAAAAACAGATAAATTTTTTTAAAAAATTAAAAAGGAATTCTAGTAATATATCAAGATGATAATCAAAGAATGTAAGGTTTAATCCAAGAATGTGAGGTTCATTTAAACCAATCAAAACCAATGCACTTCACCATATTAAGAAAAAAACCCAGATGATTATTTTAGTAGGTGCAAAAAAAAACATGCAAAAAAATTTTGACATTCATTCACAACAATACTCTCAGGAAAATAAATATAAAACAGAACTTCTTCAGTCTGCATCTACAAAATCCCTACAGCTACTACATCAGTGAAAGAGTGAAAAGAGTATCCCAAGGATCGAGAGTGAAGGTAAGAAAGTGGGCACTTGCCACTTCCCCTTCACACTGCATTGCAATCCTAAGCATTCCAACATATGGAGAGAAATAATAGGCATGAAGATTAATAAAGAAGAAATAAAATTGACTATCTGCAGATGGCATGATCATAAAGAAAATCCTAAGGAATCTACAAAATAATAAGAATTTCTTTTTTTTTTTTTTTGGTACTGGGGATTGAACCCAGGGGCACTCCAGCACTAAGCCACATCCCCAGCCCTATTTTGTATTTTATTTAGAGACAGGGTCTCACTGAGTTGCTTAGGGCCTCGCTCAGTTGCTGAGGCTGGCTTTGAACTCATGATCCTCCTGCCTCAGCCTCCCAAGTGCTGGGATTACAGGCGTGCACCACCACACCCGGCTATAATTAAATTTTGTCAATTTAACGAGGCTGTTAGATGCAAGGTTAATACACAAAAATCTATTTTCTTTGTACATACTGGCAAAACACTTGAGAAATAAAATTTTTTTAAATTCTACCTACAAAAGCACCAGAAAACATAAAGCACTTAAGAAATGAACAAAACACATGCAGACTTCCCTACTGAAAATTACCTAACACTGTTGACGGAATGAGAGAAGATATAAAGAGCAAGAAACATCAAGTAAATGAATTGGAAGACTCATTAAAACTGCAATTCTCTTCTAATTGACCTTAAAGTCATTACAATTGAAATCATAATCACATTAGACATTTTTAAAATCTGAGGCAATTCTAAAATTTATATAGAAATTTTAAAAGATCTAAAATGCCCCCAAGAAACCAGTGTTTTGGCACACATCTGTAATCTCAGCAACTCCAGAGGTTCAGGAACTCAAAATTTAAAAATCAAAAGGGCTAGGGTTGTAGAGCTCAATGGTAGAGTGGCCCTGGGTTCAAGTCCCAGTATCAGAGAAAATAAAATTAAATGCCCAGTGAAAGCTTAAAAAATAACAAAATTGTAGGATTTATGCAATCTGCCTTCAAGACTTAGAATAAACCTAAGTAACCAAATCAGTATGATACTGTCATAAGGATCAATACATATAAATGAACAAATCAGGGAGGCCAGAAAGAGACCCATATTTATATAGTCATGTAATATTTTACAAAAGTGTAGAAACAATCCAGAAGGGAAAAGAAAAGGGCTTTTAGCAAATAGTAATAAAACAACTGATAACCCAGATAGAAAAAAGTAAAATTTAGCTCCTATCTCACTCGATATATAAGTCAAATGAAGATGGATTGTAGTCCTAGAAAGTTAAAATACACAGCTTCTAAAATAACCATGTAAAAATACCTTAATGATTTGAGAATAAAGCAAACATTTATTAATACACAGAAAGAAGGAGTCATAATAAACTCAAATAAGACCTCACCAAATTTAAAAACTTCCAATGGTACTGAAAGCATCAAAACACCCAATTTCAAATTATACTATAGAGTTATACTAACAAAAACAGCATGATATTAGCATCAAAGTAGGAAGCCCAAGAGAACAGAGAGCACAGAGACAAACCCACAGAATTACCACCACTTGATACTTGACAAAGGTGCCAAAAATAAATGTTGGATAGAAGATAGCCTTTTGAATAAAAGACACTGGAATATCCACTGGTAGAAAAATGAAACTAGATTCCTATCTCTCACCTTAAACAAAAATCAAAGTAGATCAAAGACTTACAAATTAGACCAGAAACTTTGCAACTGCTAGAAAAAAACATAGGGTTAACATTCCAACATACTGTCATAGGTGCTGACTTCCCTAACAAGACCCTGAAAGCTCAAGAAATAAAATCAAGGGGCTGGAGTTGTGGCTCAGTGGAAGAGCCTTCCCTAGGTTCAATCCTCAGCACTGTGCATATGTATACACGCATATATAAATAAATTTTTAAAAAATCCATTGACAACTAAAAAATATTTTTAAAAAAGGAAAAAAAATCAAGAGTCAATAAATGGGACAATAGCAAATTAAAAAGGATCTGCAAAGCAAAGGAAATGATAAAGAGCATGAAGAGAAAGCCCACAGAATGGGATAAAATCTTTGCCAGCTACTCCTCTGACAGGGATTCATATCCAGAATACATAAAGAACTCAAAAAATTTAACACCAAAGAAACAAAACAATCATTGGACAAAAGAACTAAACAGACATTTCTCAAAAGAAACACAATGGTCAACAAATACATGAAAAAATGTTCAACATCCCTAGGAATCAGGGAAATGCAAAATCAAAACAACACTGAGATTTCATCTCACTCCAGTCAGAATGGCAATCATCAAGAATACAAATAATAGTAAATGCCAGGGACAAGGTGGGGGGAAGGTACACTCATACACTGTCGGTGGAACTGCAAATTAGTACAACCACTCTGGAAAGCAGTATGGAGATTCTTCAAAAAACTAGGAATGGAACAACCACATGACCCAGCTGCCCACTCTTCAGTATTTACCCAAAAGAACTAAAATCAGCAAACTATAGTGATACAGCCACATCAATGTTTATAGCACTGCAACACGCAAATGCCAAGCTATGGAACCAGTCCAGATACCTGTCAATAGATGAATGGATTAAGAGAATGTGTATTCATACACAATGGAGTTATACTCAGCCACAATGAAGAATGAAAATTATGGCATTTGCTGGCAAATGGATGGAACTAGAGAACATCATGCTAAGTAAATATGCAAGATTCAGACAAGAGTCAAATGTTCTCTCTCATGTGGAAGCTAGAGCAAAGTGCACGCGGTACGGGGTAGGGGGGAGTTGGGCATCACAAAGATATAGGGAAGAGCACCATGGGAAAGGGGAGGAAATGGAGAATAAATTTGACAGTTGATCATGCCATGTGCATGTATAAATACACCACAATGAATTCCACCTCTATGTATATCTACAAAGTACCAACTAAATATAAAAGAGTGGAAGGTAGACCAGTAGAGCAGAAGGAGGGGAACAGGAAGGAAGGCGGAGAGGGGAACAGGCCCCACACACTGGGCTCTAAAAATGGAATGAATTAAATTCTATGCATGTGTAATTATGTCAAAATGAATTCAAATATTATGTACAACTAAAATGCATGAATAAAAACAAAAAAATCCAAAAAAAAATTCTCCTTGGCTACCTCAAATTTAAGAATAAAGAAAAGTAGGTCTTTTAAAAAATTTAGACCTCCTGCTCAAAAGACATGCATGAGAAGACTCAGTTTTAAAGAATGAACAAAAGATCTGAATAGACCACAAAATAAGATAAGGCAAATAACCAAGAAACAGCACATGAAAAAGAGTTCCACACTATTAGTCATCAGGAAAATGCAAATTAAATCACGCTAACATACCACCCACCCACCAAAATTGGTACTGTTTAGAAGACCAACAAAACCAGTATCACTAAGGGCATAGGGCACAATAGGAACATTCATACTGTTGGGGAAGGTAAAACAGTACAACCTCTTTAAACAAAGGCCAGCAGATTCTCATTAAGACTAAACATGTGCCTACCTTATAACCCAGCAATTCTACTCAGAGAAGTGAAGACAATGTCCACCAAAAGACTTGTACAAGTATGTTCATAGTAGCTTTCCTAACAATAACAAAAACCTTCAAACATCCTGGATTATCCATCAAGAAGTGAGAGATACACAAATCATGTGTGTTCCACATGGCAACAAAAAGGGAAGTGGAATTACTGCCATACACAGCTCAGATGAATCAAAAATGTTATGCTGACTCAAGGAAACCTTAAAGAGTATAAGCCACACAACTCCCTTTGACCTTCTGAACCAGGCAAAACTAATATATGGTACCAAAAGGGTCAAAATAGTAATTGCTTCTTAGAGGATGGGAACAGGTCCTGAGTACTTAAGAACATGAGGGAATGTTTCTAAGGATGGTGACATTATATTTTGGTTAGGGTTTGCATTGCACAGATGTATGCATCTGAAAATTCAGTAAGTAATACACTCGAGAGGTGATACATAATTTCACTATGTGTGAATTATACCACAATAAAAAGAAGAATGAACAGATATCAAACTCTGAAGATATTCACAATATAGTGATTAGGGATAAAGTGTACTTTCCTTGAGGTGTATCTGAAAGTAAAATGGATCAATGGTTGAACAAAAAAATGGAGACATGAAACAGAACAATTATGGTCACTTCTATATTGTTACACACAAGTTCCTTAAAAACATATTACACAGGGCTGGGGCTGCAGCTCAGTTGTAAAGCAGTTGTCTAGCATGTGTGAGGCACTGGGTTCGATTCTCAGCACCACATATAAATAAACAAATGTCCACTGAAATCCAGAAAAAAAAAATTTTTTTAAATATTACACAAAAGTCAAAGAGCTTACTGGAAAAAATGGGAACACAGTTTGCAAAAACTGTCATACATTACAAAGGCCAGAAACATAAAACAGTAATGCAATTTTACATGCTAAATTATTACAGAATATAAAAATACTACACTACATTTGGCACTTAACCTTGAAACAGGCCTAAAGTTTACTTGGGAAAGTAGATGTCATAGAGTTGCAGCTTAAGATTTACTGTGATGGAAGGAGGGTCATTAGTAGAGGGAAATTTCTAACACCAGGTCTGGAGAATGTGACAGTTAACCAAACAACTGGTAGATGTCTCAGGTACATTACATAAAATTCTCAAACTTGGCAATAAGAAAGGCAAAATCTGCTTATATGTATTTGCTTCCATATTTAGACACGAATATTTTTCAGATTAATGTGTCGATGTACATAATCTTAAATTATAAATTCATTGGCACTAACACTAAATTCATTGTGCCAGATTAGCAGGACGATGGGTTTAATCCTCCTATCTTGCTGTTCATCCTGTCTCCATCTTTTATTGTTTTAATTTTTCTACTTTATGACCACTACTAGTTTTTTCACTAGGCCTCTTGATAAGTATTTTGTAAATTAAAATACATATCTTTAACATATTACAACCCTAATTCAATTAGAGTATTTATCAGATGTTAGCAAAATGCAACTTTGAAAACCTATTTATCTCTTCACACAAAATTTTGCTACTGTCCCTGCGTTTCACTCCCTTACATCACAAACTCCCACAAAGTGCCCTCAATTATTGTTTTAAACAGTACTAGTTTAACACAATAAGATGAACAGTAGATTTTTCATTAGATGCAATCGAGCAAAATTATAATAAAAAAGGAAAAATTAAGACATTCCCACATAAAAAACTGGGAAAATCTGTTGTTAGCAGAACTGCGCTACAAGTAATAGAGGATTCTTCAGACTAAGAAACACTTCTAGGCAGTAAATCAAATCCACACAAATAAATAAACACCAGTAAAGATTAGGTAAACACAGAAGAAAGTACAAATATATTTTTTATTTGTAATTTCTTTCTTCTTCCTGATTTAAAACAGACCACTAATTATAAAACTCTGTGGGCTTAAAATGTGTAAAGACATAATTTGTGTAACAATAGTAACACAAAGGAGGGAGAACAAATGGAGATATTTTGCAACATCCTATTCGAATTAAATCGGCATTAACCCATACATTGTTTTAAATTAAAGAAAAAAAGAGGTATCATCTGAGTAATCTCCAGAGCCACCACTGGGGGAAGAGGGCAAAATTACAAGGGGCACTAACCACACAAGAGAGCAATAATGAAAACAAAGAAACAGACATGACATACAAATATCAAAATGGCAGGCATAAATCCTATTACAAATACAATCAGTCAAAAAGTTAGGAACACTCTCTAACTCATTCCATAAGGCGGGTCAGTATTATCCTGTTGCCAAACGAGATAAAGACATCATAAGAAAACTACAAAAAAAATCCTTTATGAATACAGATGCAAAAATCCTCAACAAAATACTACCCAAATCAAATCCAGCAATGGACAAAAAGAATTATGTCATGATCAAATGGAGATTAACCTCAGGAGTGCAAGATAGATTATACTATTGAAAATTAAAGTAACAAATCATATTGAGAGAAAAAAAGAACAAAACCCACATAAGTATCTCAAAGTAGAGAATTTGCTGGATTTGAGCATGTAACTCAGTGATAAAGCACCTACTCAGCACAGACCTTAAGGCCCTGGGTTCCATTCCCTCCAGCACCATCCCCTCCAAAGTGAATTCGACAAAACTCACCATGCTTTCATGATAAAAACACTCAATGAACTAAAAACTGAAGGAACTTCCTTAACCTAACAAGGAACATCTACCAAAAAATCCACTGCTCCACTGCTAACATCACACTTGACAAAGACTGAATAATTTCCCCTCAAAAATCAGGAACAAGTACTAGGCGTTTTTCTACTGTGGTCAAAAAGGAAAGAAAACAAATCAAAAGCCAATCAGACCAGAGAGGAAAACATAAACTTCCTCTACAATTGACACAATCTTATATGCAGAAAATCCTAGAGAATCCCCACCAAGAAAGTATTCAATTAGTATGCAAGTTCAACAAGATGGCAAGATACCAGAGCAGTAAGCAAAACCAGCTGTAGGTCTATACACTAGCAGTAAATAATCTTAAGAAAACAATTTTGTCTCTAACAAAATAAAAAAATTACCTTAGGAATAAATGTAACAAAAGAAATACAAGACTTGAAACAATAAAAACTATAAAAACTGATGAAAGAAATTAAAGAATACCTATACAAATTAAAGAGTCCTATGTTCATGGATTAGATGACAATATGAACAAAGCAATACTCAATAAATTAATCTAGAAATCAACACTGAAGTGAAAATGCGCCCAGAAAAACCACTCTGGATGGGGGAACTCACACAAAAGATTTTATTAATCGAACAGGCAGAGTGTCTGCCAGGAGGGTGGAGGGAGGGGCGAGAGACTCGAAGCAGGGAGAGGGAGAGTCAATTGATAAGTGTGTGGTGGGTGGGGTATTACTGTTTTGTTTTGGTCAATTGATTTTTGACAAGAGGAAGAATACAATTCAATGAGAAAAGGACATTCTTTTCAATAAATGGTGCTGCAACAACTGGATAGCACATGCCAAAGGACCAGGACATATCCTTACCTCATACCATATACAAAAATTAACTCAAAACAGAGTAGTGAGCTAACATGGAAATAAGTCTTTGTGATCCTAGTTTCGTCAATGACCTCTTAGTTCTAACAACAAAAGCAAAACAACAAGAAAAAAAAAAGACTTCATAAAAATTTAAAACTAGTGGTGGCGCATGCCTGTAATCCAAGCGACTTGGGAGGCTGAGTCAGGAGGATCGTGAGTTCAAAGCCAGCCTCAGCAACTTAGTGAGGCCCTAAGCAACTCAGTGAGACCCTGTCTCTAAATAAAATACAAAATGGGGCTGGGGATGTGGCTCAGTGGCCGAGTGTCCCTAAGTTCAATCCCTGGTTCAAAAAAAAAAAAAAAATTAAAACTGCTATGCTCGGAGGGATATTGTTAAGCAAATTTAAAGACAATCCACAGTGGAAGAAAATATATACAAATTATATATTTCATAAGGGACCTCTTTCCAAAATTCATAAAGCTTACAACTCAACAATAATCACAAACACACACTAAAAATGGGTGAAGAGGAGGCTAGTGGTGTAACTCAGTTATAGAGTGCTTTCCTAGCATGCTTGAGGACCTGGAATCAATCGCAGCACAACAAAAGGGTGGGGAGCAAGGATCTGAGTAGATACTTCTCCAAAGAAGCTATACAAACGTCCCAGAAGCACACTGAAAGATACTCAACATTATGAGCAATTAGGAAAATGAAAATAAAAACATGGTGAGATCCCACTTCACAAACACTAGGATGACTAAAATCGAAAAATCATGTTGGTGAGAATGTGGAAAAATTAGAACTATCACAGTTTGTGGGAAAATAAAATGGGGCAGCCACTCTGGAAAACAGTCTTGACAGTTCCTCAAAATTTTAATCATGACTTTCTATATGATTCAACTATTACATGCCTAGGCATCTATCCAAGGGAAATAAAATATGAATTGATAGTAAAATATTATACAAATGTTCATAACAGCATTATTCAAAATAGCCAAAAAAGCATTTCTACCAAACAATGAAGAAACAAAATGTGATATATCCATATCATGGAATATTATTTAACAACAAAAAGGAACAGAATCAGGTGTGGTGGTGCATGCCTCTAATCCCAGCAAATTGGGAGGCTGATGCAGAAGGATCAAAAGCTTGAGGCTAGCTTCAGCAACTTAGTGAGGCCCTGTCTCAAAATTTAAAAAAAATAAAAAGGGTTGGGGATGTAGCTCAGTAGTAAAACGCCCCTGGATTCAATCCCCCCTGGTGGAGGCCCCCCCACCCCCTGCAGGACACAGAATATACTGCTTGAAAAGATAAGATAAAGAGGTCAGAAACAAAAGGACATATAATTTACGATTTCATTTATAAGAAATGTCAAGAATAAGAAAACCCATAGAAACAAAATAGATGAGAGTACCTGGGACTGCAAGAAGTAACCACTTTCGAGTTTAGGGTTTCTGTTTCAGGTAATAAAAATGTTCTAAAATTAAACAGTGGTAAGGGTTACACAACTGTGAATATAGTAAAAACAGTGTCCTTTTAAAGGGTGAATTTTTCTAGTATGTGACTCAGATCTTATCTCAATGAAATTTCCATTAAAAAATAAACAAAAGGGAGGAAGTTGGGCACTTCTGGTCAGCATGCTGCTTGCAGAGGGTAAAAGATGGATAAAAGCTTATGGAGTAAGTGGAAAAGGAAGATGTGTGCTGAAAAGAAGAAAACGAAAGCTCCAAAAGAACTCAACAGGCTTTCAAGTATTCTCAAAGTAGGCAGAATGTTTGAATGAAAAATGATGAAGAAAGAGTAACTGTGGTGGTGCCCAAACACTGCCAGGAGAAAACGCAGAGCGTGACCAAAGATGAAAAAGACGCCATAAAAATGGAGATGGAGACTAAGAGAAACAAAAAGACTCTTCTAGACCAGCCTGGACAGTACCCCATAGGGATGAACCAGAGGCAAAGAAAAACACTGAAGGCAAAGCGAGAGAAAGGAAAGGGGAAGAGCAAAGCAAGAGCAGTAAAGGCAGCAAAGGGTTGGGCCTGGCAGACCCTTGAACACTGAAAAATTGCAGAGGGGACACATGTTTGATCGGAGAACGGATACCTTGATTTTTGACTCGCACTATGTGAAAACTATTTGTTTTCATATTTTAAATTAACACTTTTTTCGTCAATTCAAACCCAGAATAATCCCTCAAGTTTGTTTTTGGAACTCGAATAAAGTATTTTCTTTGGTAAAAACAAACAAACAAACAAAAGGACTTCTGGCTTCAACCCCAATCTGGAGAGGGCCTGGCTGGGTGTCATCACTCTCACCCCAGTTGTGAAAATCTTAGAATCAACTGAGTTCACAGGCAAAACACCTCCAAGAAAACTGGAGAAAGAAATACAGAGCATCAGCACTTAACGAAGAGCAGAAGCCTCTGAAATCAGTGAGTGGAAGAAACACTGAAGCCACGTTCACAGCGCTAGAGACTGTGAACTAGCTTTAGGTCCAAGGACAGCCGAGGGCCAGGCACAGGGAAACCTGGACACTTCCACCAGTGGTACTTTCAGGAGCTCCACCAAGTTTTTATCAGAGAAAATTCCCCTCCAGTTTTGAGCCTGGGGAAAGGAAAAAAATTACCATTTTGAAATAAGCTCTCTAACCAATTCCTTCCTTCAAGGACAACTTTACCAAAGCCTCATATGCACTGGGGGGAGGAAGGGCAATTGGACATTCCCAGCCTCCTGCAGGTCAGGCTAAAAAACTCTTCTGCGTATCACTGAACAGGGAGTTGGATCCACTAACAACAGTAAGAACAACAAGAACAGAAACAGAGACTCCACCACCATAAAATTATACATTTCCTTCCCCAGGACCTTATCACCATAGCAATACAAGGCTCCAATACAAGAGCAGGTTGCAAATGAGAGCGCTGCCGCCAAACTGCCAATTCAAGGAGTCTTAGAAAACTTAAAAAGACAAAGCAAACCAACAAACCAACCAGAGGAAAAGGAAGGCTCTGACATCCACAATCCAAACACCTCACCAACATTAACACAACCCACCTCCTAGCCAGAACAACACAAATCTCACACCCAATTAAGTCATGTGCAGATTTGAACAAATTACAAGGCATGTAAAAAGCTAGGAGAAACAGTTTGAAGAGATAAAGCAAGCACCAAAACCAGACTCAGTTATGGCAGGGACTTTGATCAAACTGGGAATTTGGGAATTTAAAACAAAGAACATGCTATGGACTGTAGGAATCAAAACTAAATGCTAGGAATCAAAAATCACTAACACAAGTGAAGAATCTACCTCTGATGGGTTATCAGAACAGATACAACCAACGAAAGAATCAATGAGCCGAAACATGTCAGTAAGAAATTCCCAAACTGAAATGCCAACGAAAACCAAATGACAATCCTGGAACACAATATCCAAAAAATGTGGGACAACTGTAACAGGATATACCAGAAGGAGAAGAAAGAGCAAAACACAAGTATCTCAAGTAATACTGATTGTGAGTTTTCCAAAATTAATGACAGAAACCAACCACAAATCCAGACATTTCAGAGAACTTCAACAGGATAAATAGCAAAACATCAACACCAAGGCTTCTTATATTCAAACAAGGGCCAAAGACAAACTCATGAAAGAAACAAGGAAAACACAACACCTCTCACCTACAGGAAGATAAAAGAACTACATCCAATTTCCCTTCAGAAAACTTGCAAGCTCAGGATAGCAGAGTGAAATATTCACATGCTGAAAGAAAAAAACTCACCAACCCAGATTTCAGTATCCAGTGAAATTATCCTTCAAAAGTGAAGAACAGGGGCTAGGGTTGTGGCTCAGTGGTAGAGCACTTGCCTAGCATGTGAGAGGTACTGGGTTCAATTCTCAGCACTGCATATAAATAAATGAATAAAATAAAGGTCCATCAACATCTTTAAAAAAAAAGTGAAGAACAAAAACAAGAACAAATCCTGTAGAAATCTGCATCCAACAGACATGACTTGTTCTTTTAAGATCAAGTTCTTAAAAGAAGAAAAATGACAGATAAGAAAATCACATCTACATAAAGAAAGTAAAGCAGTTTCTTGTTCTTAACTGATCTAGTAGACAAATTTATTCAAAGTAATCATAATACTGTATTGTGTAATTATAGTTAGGATAAGTTAATTGAACAACAGCAATATTGGGGATGGAAGACAGGAATAAATTATATTCTATTACAAGGCACCTGCACTATCTGTGAAGCAATGTAACGTTATTTGAAAATGGACTTATATTAGTTCTAATGTCTACTGTAAACTCTAGAGAACCAACTAAAAGAATTTAAGCATAAGTAATATGAGGAAAAACTGGAATCAATCTAAAATGCTTAATTATAACCAAAGAAGGAAGAAAGGAAGTAACAAGGAGCAAGTATAATGAATTTTAAAAACTCAAAAATGATAGGCATTAATCCAACTACTAAAATAATCATTTTCAAAGTGAATGATCTAAATATACCAATTAAAAGAATTGATAAGTCAGATGTAATGGCAGATGCCTAGCGTCCCAGCAACTCAGGAAACTGAGTGGGAGCTCAGGAGCTCAAGAGTAGCCTGGGCAGCCTTAGTTAAGACTCACATTTCAAAAAGAGACAGAGACAGAGAGAGAGGAGACAGAGGAGAGAGAGAGAGAGACAGAGAGAAAGGAGAGAGGGAGAGAAGGAGAGAGGGGGAGGGAGGGAGGGAGAGAGAGAAATGAAATGGGGAGAAAACCAAAGGAGTGGATTTAAATAAGAAGACCTAGGTTGGGTATACAGCTCAGTGGTAGAGAACCTGTCTGGCATGTTGAAGGCCCTGGCTTCAATTCCTAGCACTGAAGGGGAAAAAAAAGTTAGAAATAAAAAACAAGATCCAATATATGCTGTCTTTAAGAAATTCACCTTAAGGACACAAATTAAAGTAAAAGTAAAGTAAAAGGATTAAGCAAAAGGAAGTTGGATTAGTTAATTTCAAACAAAGCAGAATTTAGAACAAGGTAACTCATCAGGCACCAAAAGGAACATTACACAACAAAGGATCAATTCTTTAACAGGACATTACCCATATCCTTAATGTGTGTGCACCTAACAACAAAGTGCTACAAGGTATTAAGATCAAAATAGAAGAACTACAAGAAGAAGTTGTTAAATCTGCTATTATAATGAAGGACATCAACACACCTATATCACTATCAGCAGGCAGAAAATCAACAAAACTACAGTCCAACTAAACAGAGCCATCATCAATCAACATTTACAGAAAACTTGATCCAATAACAGCAGAATATATATTCTTCTTAAGCTCACAAAAATATTCACCAAAAGAGACCGCATCCTGAGGCATAAAGACACATCTTAATATAAAAGAAACAGAATTCAAATAAAGCATGCTCTCGAATATTAAAGCAGAAATCAATGAAATCAAAGAGGAAAATAGAAAAACCTCAATTAAAATCTGGTTCTTTGGAAAGATCAATGAAACTGATGAACCTCTAACCAGGTTAAACAAGAAAAAAGAGAAAATGCCCAAATTATTAACTCTAAGAAAAAAATATCCAGAAATTACTATCAGTAATAATATTAATAATAGTATTAATAATTATAATATGTATAATTATTATATATTATACAATATATATTGTATGTAACATACAAAAATGTTAATGATGTTAAGACTGATCCCACAGATACTAGAAGGATACTGAAGGAATATCATGAAACCACTCTTTATACAGCAATTACTATAATCCATTATATCATCAAACTAAAGAAAAATCACATGTTCATATCATTAGATGCAGAAAAAGTATCTTACAGAATTCAACATCCATTCATGACAAAATTCTCAGTAAACTAGAAAGGGAAACATCTCAACCTGATAAAGAATATCTACCAAAAAACTATAGCTAGAATCATTTTTTAGAAAATTTTTAATTGCAGATGGACATGATAACTTATATTTTCATTTACTTTTTCCTCTGGTGCTGAAGATTGAACCCAATGCCTCACACATGCTAGGCAAGTACTCTATGACTGAGCTACAACCCCAGCCCTAGAATCATCTCTCTTCCCCCACCCCCCTTTGTCTTTTTTGGAACTGGGGGTCAAACCCAGGGCTTTGCATATTCAAGAAAGATACTCTGCCACTGAGCTACATCCCAGAAGGCTAGAATCATATTAATGAAGAGAAACAGATGCTTTTTCCAACAAGATCAGGAACAAAGCAAAGATGTCTCCCCTCACTACCTCCCCCCAACCCAGGTGTACTAAGGATTGAACCCAGGGACATTCTACCGTTAAGCTACAAGATCTTGCTAAATTACTGAGGATGGCCTCAAACTTGTGATCCTCCTGCCTCAGCCTCCTGAGTCACTGGAATTGCAGTAAAGTGCCACCATGCCCAACCTCTCACTACTTTTAATCAACCTCACAGGCAGAAAGCCTAGCTAATATAATAAGGAAATAAACGAACTACACGAACTAAGAAGAAATGAACTGTCTTTGTTTATAGCTGAAAAGATCTGTGTATGAGGACATTCCCAAAAAATTAACAAAACCTTTTGTTGAAAAATTGACAAAACCTTTTGGAATTAATAAGCAATTATGACAAAGTTGCAGGATACAAGATTTTCCTATATACCAGTAATGGGTAACTGAAATTTGAAATTAAAAACACAATACTATTTACCTTAGTACCAAGAAGAAGAAGTACTCAGGCATAAATCCCATATGATAAGAACTACAAAACTTTGATTAGAAAAGATGGAGGAAATAATCCACATTCATGGACAGAAAGATTCAATGTTATTAGTTTTTCCCAATCTGACCCACAGATTCAACATAATTCCATTCAAAAGCTCAGCAAATTATTTATTTATTTATTTTTTTGAACCAGGGATTGAACTCAGGGACACTCGGCCACTGAGCCACATCCCCAGCCCTATTTTGTATTTTATTTAGAGACAGGGTCTCACTGAGTTGCTTAGGGCCTCGCTAAGTTGCTGAGGCTGGCTTTGAACTCGCTT
>JAJEJO010000306.1:145306-173495 GCA_020662805.1 Glaucomys volans | reverse complement strand
CTCAGCAACTTAGCGAGGCCCTAAGCAACTCAGTGAGACCCTGTCTCTAAATAAAATACAAAATAGGGCTGGGGATGTGGCTCAGTGGCTGAGTGTCCCTGAGTTCAATCCCTGGTTCCAAAAAAAAAAAAAAAAGAAATATGAAAAATATTAGACCTCACTTATAATCAATCCTGCCAGGTGAGGTGGTGCATACCCTGTAATCACAGCCATTCAGGAGGCAGAGGCAAGAGGATCCCAAGTTTGAAGTCAGCCTCAGCAACTTAGTCAGACTCTGCCAAAAAGAACATAAAGGGCTGGAATGTAGCTCTGTGGTAGAGCACCCCTGGGTTCATTTGCCTGTAGCCCCTAACCCCACCAAAAGAAGGGAAGGAAAAATTCTCCTTATGATGGACAAATCATTTCTCACAACATATTCCTTTCTCATCTGTGATTAAAACAAAAGAAAAACCTTGCTCCAATTCTACGCTGACGGTAAAGCAGCTACTTATACACGGCCCCTTTCCAGAATCACAGGACATTGCCCTGCAGCTGCTGTGCCATCTCCCTCACCTCTCAGAGAGCCACACACACACAACATTTAAATCAAGTGCTCATTACGTTTACTGAGATGGCCTTTGCTCTGCTGTGGAAGTGATCTGCCCCCCAAGCGTTCACAGGTTGGAAGTTGCTCCCCAATGTGATGATGTTGAGAGGTGACAGAACCTTTAAGAGATGGGGCCTGGGGAGTTGCTTAGGTCACTGAGGGTGTAACTCTTGGAAGACATTGAAGTATTTCTTGTGGGACCTTGAGTTTGTTCTCACAAGTTAGTTGTCATAAAACATGAAGCCTGGCCCCACCCTGGTTTCTCTGGCTTCCTGTCTATGTGTGATCTCTCCCTCCAGCTCTGGCTCCTAACACAGTGTCATCTGTCATGTGATGCTGCCAAGAGAACCCTCATCAGAAGCCAGACCGATGTGGCCTCCAATTCTGGGAGCCAAATAAACCTCTGTTTTTTTATAAATTACCCAGACTTTCTGGGTAACAAAACACAGACTAATGCAGCTTTTTAAGTATCTATAAATTGATCCAGCCTTTTAAGTATCAGTAAAACAATAAAATTCTAAGGGAAAAAAGAGTATTAATTTGAGAACTCCTCCAACGATTCTTTGTAAAAAAAAAATCTCATCTGGTAGAAGTTCGGTGGATTAAACAAAGGGGAATGAAGGGAAGGGTGGGGGAATGGGAATAGGAAAAACAGAATAAATCGGGCATAACTCTACATCATGTACAATCACAAGAACGGGATCCTAATTAGAATAAGTTGTACTTTATCTATGTATGTCAAAATACACTCTACTGTCAGGTATATCTAAAAGGAACAAATCTTTAAAAAGTGAAAAAAGAAATATTTGGTCAGACATGGTGGCAATCACCTGTATTCCCAGTGACTCAGAGGGCTGAGGCAGGAGAATTACAAGTTTGAGGCCAGCCTCAGCAATTAAACAAGACCCTGTCTCGAAATTTTAAAAAATGTTAGAGACATAATTCAGTGGGAAAGCATCCCTGGTTCAATTCTCAGTACAGAAAAAAAGTAAATTTCATTTGCAGTTAATTACAAAAAAAACAAACAAAACTTGATTTTCTGCCTCATTAAAGTAGCCTATAATAATGCTCAGCTATAAGGTAAAGAAAATAACATCACTGTATGTATAAAAAAATGTGTTTTACTTTTTATCCTTATAGGTGCTAAATTATTTGTGATTATTTATGATTACATTGTGGGAAAGAAGATATATTTCCTGCTGTATAATTATATCAAAATGGGTTCTACTGTCATGAATAATTAAAAAGAACCAATAAATATATATATATATAATTATTTATGATTCTAATAAAATGACATTTTGGATAATAAAAATTACTGATATAAGCCAGGCGTGGTGGCGCACGCCTGTAATCCCAGCACCTGGGAGGCTGAGGCAGGAGGATCTCGAGTTCAAAGCCAGCCTCAGCAACTTAGCAAGGCCCTAGCAACTCAATGAGACCCTGTCTCTAAATAAAATACAAAAGAGGGCGGGGGATGTGGCTCAGTGGTGGAGTGCCCCTGGGTTCAATCCCCAGTACCCAAAAAAAAAAAAAAAAAAAAAAAAAATTACTGATATAATCCATACTTAAAATCTTTTTGTTACTTCATGACAAAATTAATAAACAATGAATGTAGCAATTCCAAATCACATAAATAAAAGTTCATGAACTTTTACTCTTCACTTTCCAACTTTACAAATGTTACAGGTACTACTTACCAGAACAAGGGAGGAAGGAGTCTATGGGGTATTTTTCACACATTTGATTTTTCAACAAACGTTTTCATAGTAAGTCTCCAATTTTTTATGTAAATTAGTGAATAGTGTTTTTATTTGTATCTTACAGGAAAAGAATTAGAAAAAAAAATTCTGAAATGAAACAAGTTAAAGGGAACAGATCGCACAGGAAAAGTGGGAAAAGAACATAGGACATTTTTAAAAAATAAGCAAATACTGGAGGAAGAAAAACACTTTTGTGAATAAATGACATAGTGGCCAATGAAGATCCAACACACATTCATAACTGAAGTCCCCCCAAAACAAATCAATGCAATCAAACAGTGCAAATGTCAAAAACTACCATATAAGAAAAGGTTGCTGATATTTAAAAAGGCCCTATCTGAAGCTCAATACCAAGACATATTAGTGTACTGCCTCTTTAAAGAAAAAGAAAAAAATCACTATAACACCCAAGCAAGACAACTTTCATATAAGGAGGGAAAGCAGAAGACAACTTTGGCAATAATCCTTCATGTGTGCAAGTCTATGGAGCACATAAGAAAATGTGAGTCAAGAAGTTCATATCCAATCACATCTTCAAACATAATGGGTCACAAATAGTTTGAAGCAGAAAAGACTTAAGGAATGTTGTCCCTTGAGCTCTCTAGTAAAGTATGAACTTCAGACAAAAAGATCCCAAAAGAAGCTCTGAGGTAAGGTCTGATGACTAATGAACATATTTAACTTAAAACTGACATGAAATGAGGAGGATTAAAAGATAAGGAGTAGTGTAAGCAAATATTACTCTTATGACAGAGAGATAAAACAACTAACAAAATAGAGAAGAAAGGAATGACTTACCAATACCTCCAATACTGAATGAACGTAGAATGCACCATGGGGACACACACACACACACACACACACACACACAAGCCATAATTCAGAAGGTTATACCTGTACAACTTTCTGGTTTCAAACAACAAAACAATAGGGAGAGAAAAGTGATCAGTAATTGCCAGAGTTGGGGTGGAAGGAAGGCTTGATGAAAAGCAATGACAAGCCCGAACATGAGGAGATGAGGACACTGTTCTCAGTCTCGATTCTGGGAGTGGTTATGTTATTCTGCATATTTGGAAAAAAACTCACAGAACTATAATAAGGAAAGTGAATCTTACACCAAGGAAATCAATAATTTCTAAATATTAAAAAAAAAAGAAACTGGAGAAGGAAGAGAATACAAAAGAGGTTACTAATTAATTTTATTATTACTCACAAGAGTATCTTAAAAAGAGAAGACTATAGGTATTAGGAAAAAGGCAATTCTCTAAATGTAAAAAATACTAACCTCAAGAAAAAAAGTAAAGAAAATACATCTCAAACAAAAAACCAACAAAATTTATTTATTTATTTATTTATTTATTTACTTACTTACTTATTTATTTATGGCACTCAACCACAGAACTACATCCCCAGTGCTTTTTTTTTTTTTTTAATTTTGAGACAGGGTTTCACTCAGTTGCTTAGGGCCTTCCTTTTAAATTGTTAAGGCTGGCCTTGAACTTGTGATATTCCTGCCTCAGCCTCCCAATCACTGGGATTACAGGGGTGCACCACGCCTGGCTAACAAAATGTTTTTAAAGTCTCCCTTTATTCCTGTCCCCTCTATGTCTCCCTACCTAGAAGCAACCAGTGTCACCAGTTACTTGTGGTACTTGTTCAGAGTTTTCTAAGGTATGATTGCCTACATTTTCAAAACAATGGAAGACTAAACCAAGAATAAAAATGGATACCTGAGGACAAAAAGGAAAATGAACATTCTGTGAAGTGCCTTCTTACATAGTTCTAATTTTGAAACAATGTAAATTCTTTACATAATTAAATAAAACCCCAAAAGAATAACAACCCCTAAAAATGAAAGATAAATTTAAATATGTGAAACTAACAAATATATAAAAAGTTAGTGGCAGAAACAGGGAAAAAACCCCACTTTATCAAATGACTTTAAAACACAGTATTTTCGCAGGGCATAGTGGCACATGCTTGTAATCCCAGTGCCTGGGAAGACTGAGGCAGGAGAATCACAAATTCAAAGCCAGCCTCATGAACTTTGTGAGATCTTAATCAACTTAGTCAGACCCTGTCTCTAAATAAAATATAAAAAAATAAAAAGGCCTGGGGATGTGGCCAAGTGGTTAAGCACCAATGGGTTCAATCCCCAGCACACAAAGAAAAAGCCACAGTATTTTCACTATTCTTCCCTAATAGGATACGTTCTAAGAAGCAGAACAAGACAAAAACAAAGTCAATCAATATTAATACTAGAACTTTTAGAAATGTGCAGGTTTATTCTAGGATAAAATAATATTTGTTAGTATCATTAGAAATGAAGTTTTCAGAGTAAGAAAAAAGAAATAAGTGTAAATATCAGAAAACTTAAGTAAAACTAACTTGGAAAACTCTGCAATTTACTCTGAAATTCATTTAAAAAATAAGGAGTTGATAAATGAACAGATTTGTGGTAAGACAGCAAAATTTTGCCAGGCCTGGTAGCCCACACCAGTAATCCCATGAACTCCAACTCAGGAGCCTAAGGCAGGAGGATTGCAAGTTCAAGGTCAGACTCAGCAATTTAGCAAAGTCACAACAACTTAGTGAGACCCTGTTCTCAAAATACAAAAAGGGTCAGGGAGGTGGCAAAGCACCCAGTACCCACCAAAAATAAATAAATAAATAAAAGGCAAAATCAAAAAATCTATGTGACAGGTACTCACTGTATTGACTCTTTTACATCTTTGAAAATGTTTAGGAGAAAATTGCTCAGATTCTGTCCTCCCTAAATCCCACAGAGAAAAACACTGGGAGGAAGCTCAACTGGTAACAAGCCTGTTCTTCCACCAGCCGCAATTACTACTTTGCAATCATTTAAAACATTTCAACCACCCCTCTAGAAAAACACCCAAACTTCCAAATCACCCATGAAAATCAAAACATCTAGGACCAACAGACCATTGCCCTTACTACAGAATGTTTACTTTCACCTAAGTGAGTCCAGCAGCAGGCGAATAGTGTAGCCAAGATGAATATAAACAGACTAGCTGCAAACTGTCTGCGTTTCTGTAAACCTAAAGGAGATTTAAAATAACATGTTCATTATGACAATATTCAAGTAATACATTCGTTATAACAGTTATACAGCCTTAAAGTTATATTGAAAGACTATGGGTGTCTTCAAGACATTATTGAATGGGGATCTTCTCTTTGAGCACGTAATTAAAATCATATTAACATGAAGGTATAAGAGGAGGTATGCATGAAAATAATATAGTTTTAAAATACCTCTTACATGATTCAAATATATATTAAACCAATTTTTCTTTGAATAATGTTGAAATCACTCTGAACAGAGAAAAACAGGCTGAAAGAACATATCCCAAAATGTTAACTATAGTTAGTCTGGTTGGTAGGATTGTAGATGCTTTAGGAAACATTTGTGTTTTTTTCTATCTCATGGAATTTGATATCCCCCTTTCCATTAAGAATGTATTACCTTTAAATTGCACAAAAATTAAAAAAAAAAAAACTTTAAAAAATCCCACCTACATTCATTGGGTATTAAGAGGTAAAAGTAATTTGAGTGCCTACTGCACCAAAGACAACCAACTCAAGACTAACTTCAGGAATGACTTTATTTGGTGCTCGAGCATTTTCCCCACATTCACTAAGTACCTTAAATAACTCGTTTTCCCCTCCACCAAAAATGAAGACCCCATCAGCCTCCCTGCAGACAAGGGTGTATCTAAAACTCAAGTCTGTTCATTCCATGAATACTGAATACTTCAACTCTGGACTCTGCACAGTGCTGGGGTGGGCAGAGAGAAGACGGTATCCTACCCACCTCTGCTCAGTGCACACATGCCAGCACCTGTCCCGGCTTCAGCATCATTCTACATACAGTGGATACACTAGGGAACAGTGGAACGCTAGTGAACAAAACAGACCAAAGACCCTCTCCTCTTAAAGCTTTGCTTCTCTTCACTTAAAGTCATCTTTAACTGCCATGTCCTATGCCTGGCATTTTCAGCAACTCCACCGAACAAATTCCTCTAAATCTCTTCTTAAACCTTACTAAAAACAGCAACATATAAATCTCATTTTTTTCTACCAACTTGTTGCTGAGTCCACTTTTTCCTTACCCAGCCTACACTCAAAAACAGTCCATTTAAATATTCTTTACCAGTAACCTCAACTGTGACTGTTCCTCTAATTTACCTAACCCATAATTTCCCATTCTGCATCAATCATTCAACTTCTCTCTCTAACCAGGTGAGGTTAGACAAAAACAACACAATATATTTAAAATTGCCCCTACAACAAATTCTTGGTTTCAAGTCTCATGATTCCTCAATACTTTTACTTCTTTGATCAATGAACATTTACTAAGTAACTACGTGTATAGAACAACGTACATAAAAATGTAAAAAAGACAAGTCTGTGCTCTCCTAGAGTTGAGAGTCTAACAGGGAAAATAGACCTTAAATAACTATGAATATGATTAAATGGTACAAAGGGAAACATCACACATTTATGAAAACAGGTAATAACTCAAGAACCTAAGTAGATTTGAAGGGAGAAAGATGTCAAGACAAGTTTCCAAAAGTGGTGATACTTAGGGTCTGATCAATTTCATAATGAATTCCAAATTCCTAATTTATCCTTCAATTCTCATGCCCCCACCTCCTCAGCAAAGGGACTGGCTCACTTGCTTCCGATCTTCCCTTGGACTCACTTGTGATTTCCTCTCCTCAGCTTGTAAATATGACAAGGCTTCTCACACCTAAATGTAAATTGGAATAATCTTCCTCAAGAGTAATTTGGTCATGTGTATCATGAACTTAAAAATGTTCATACTCTTTCTCTTGAGCCAAAAATTCAACTTTGAGGATTCTTTGCTACGGAAATAGAAACTGATTTCATGAATAAGAATTACTGAGAAGAGTGAAAGAGTTAGAAACAACCTAAATAACCAACAAAAGGACAATAGCTATGGATGTGTCACAGCCAAAACAAAAGATATTCAGAGCTTTTAATCTCATAGGAAAATGCTCATAACTATGCAAGAAATATACAGTAATAAGTACATATGAATAAAGCAATCTAAATATGAGATGCAAAAATCTATAAGAAGTGTTACTGCTTAAAATTTAAGGCATATATAAAAACTGGAAAACAACTAGATGTGTTAGTGAATAATTACACCAAATTATGGACAGTTTTCTTCTTCATGTTTTTCTGTAATTTTCAAATCTTCAAATTGGCAAGTGGATTGTAATTATTTCCCACAATAGCAACACATCTACTCAGTCTACTGGCAGATTATCTCTATGCCTTACCTCTAACTCTGACACATAGTACCGGCTTCCATCCTAGGTTTAAGGAAACTGCTCTCACAAGGACTAACAACTCGCTGAACGACAAGCAGACACTTGGCATTCATTCTCTGAACTGACCTCCTTGGCTTCTGGCACACTGGACTCTCTAGGACCTGCCTTCTAATTCTCCACCCACTATGGGTCAGAATCCTTGGCTAGATGCCCTCCTAGAGAGCCTTTAGGAGTCCATCCTAGGTCTACACTTTTCACACTATATTCTCAGGTGTTCCCATCAATGATATCAACAATGTAATTCTCCAAGATCCACCTTCAGCTCTCGTCTCTCCATCTCTCCTAATCCCACCCCAGCAGGTTTTTGTTGTATTTTTTAAGCCAGAGCCTTACTGGATGTTCCACCCGCAGTTCAGACATTGCTCTCATCATCAATTTTAAAAGATCTACTTCCCTCCAGCATTTTCTATTTTGTTTAGTCACATCACCATGTAATAAATCATCTAAGCCAGAAACCTAGGTGTCATCCTTAATTCTTATCAGTCACCTCTGCCACTCCCACTTCCTAATCAAGCTTTGCAGGGTTTAGCATCCTAAACACGTTCAATCACCTTATAACACTGTGTGAATCAACAACAAACAACACAAAGACATGTCATCACATGACACCACAGCCAACTTGGTTTGTGCAAGTACTCTGATGTTCACATGATGAAATTCTGTAGCAACACTTTTCAGAACATATCCTGGTCATTAAGTGATCTGTGACTGCAGTTAACGACCTCACTAACCCACTACACAGATTAAGCCATCCATTTATGATTACAATAATCTATCTGGCCTTCTTGGTCTAATTCTCCATCTACTTTCATATTATCCTCAGGAAATGCAAATCCACCTATATTACTCCCTGGTGTCTGAAGGATAAAAGGTACGCCTGTTAGCATCACAAGTCCCGGGTGCACATCTCCAGACGATTCAGCAGCAATGACAGCCTGAGTCTGCTCTGCACCAGGCGCTCTAATAAAATAAATTATTTAATTATTAATGAATTATTTAATGTAGTTCCACAAGGTTGGTACTAGTATTTCTTTTTTTTACAAATGAGACTGAAAGTTTGCTGAAAAGTACAAAATCACAGAACTAGTGAGTGGCAGGGACAAGTCTGATATCTATTATATTTCTCAACAAAAGGAGCTTAAGCAGGTTCCAAAACCGGTATTGAAGTTAAAAGCTCACCCCATCTCAGGAAGGATATCCAAGAAACAAGACTGAGGAGGAAAAATGGTGACAAAGAACAGGGAAGCCAGAGGCTTGGGTTTAACTAGTCCTCTGGTGTAACTCCACATCCGCTCCCGGCAAAGCCTTCCCTCATCACCATTCTGTCTTCCCACAGTCAGTGCTTCGCCCTACACTTCTTCCCTAGTTTACTGATGTATCTATTGCTACATATCTGAAACTAGATCCCATTATTTATTTACATTTTCACTTCCCTTCTTATCTGTAAACTTCTGGAGGACAGGGACCCTGTTTCAGCCACGTCTACAGCTTTGTCTCTATCCTTCTAAATTCTTAGCACAGTTATCTGGCACATAAACAAATAAAACTTCCTCTTTATTCCTTTCTCCCTCCCTCGCTCTCTTTCAGCACAATGAAAGAAAACAGAAGGAACTGTCTAACACAAACACCCTATCACTTCTTTCCTCAAAAGATAGAAGCCACTGGGCACAGTGGTGCACCCCTATAATCATGGTGGCTCAGGAGGCTGAGGCAGGAGGATCGAAGAGTTCAAAGTCAGTCTCAGCAAAAGTCAGGCGCTAAAGCAAATCAGTGAGACCCTGTCTCTAAATAAAATATAAAAAAGAGGGCTGGAAATGTGGCTCAGTGGTTGAATGGCCCTGAGTTCAATCTCTGGTATCAAAAAAAAAGAGATGGAAGCCACCTTACTGCTCAGAGTATTCCCCCTTAGAACTACAATCAATTCGCTCTAATATCTAAATCCAATCCCATTGTTCTTCGGTAACCCATTATGACCCCTTCAGTAACACTGAACCGCATACCTCTCCCAAAGGCCAGGCCATGGAGTTCCTTCCACCCACTCTTCACCTGAGACTATTCCAGTCATCTGTGATAGTCTAGACTATTCCTTCCACAACAAAGTCTCTCAAATTCTTATTCTGTAAGGCCCATCCAATTACTATTTCCTTCACAAATCTGCTTTCTGAAGCCAGAATTACTCTCTTCTCACTTCTCTCATTCGTGAGCTCAATCTTAAAGCATTTACCATGTAATGTTTTAATCTAGAGTTATGAGAAGGTCTGCTCCCTGCCCAGCACCATTGCACCTTCCAAGTACTAAGTCTGATATCAGTCAATGCATTTGCTGAGTTTCTACTATCTTTCAAGTCCTCTGGCATTTTATCCATGTCCTGACAAGACAGACATGAATAATCTTTCTTATACTCACTCAGTTGCTGACAATGCAATATGTTCAACAAATATTTGTTAAATTAGCAAATATACTGCTTACTTAGAATAGATATCATCTGTGAGCTTCTACTTGCTGCTCACTGCCAGTTAGTTTTTAGAGCTTTTTAAAGCTAGGTGGGAAGAAAGGCCTCTACTCCCCCCAAAACTAATCTAGAAAGTCAGCAACATAAGAAACATTATGAAAGGGAATATATGATTATCAGAAGAAGAATTTAGGAACAGAACAATTACATACTAGCTCTTCCTGAATCACTGTCAAAGGATGGCGTCAATATTGTTTAAAGAACTAAAAATATTACTCATAATAAATAGCTCTAAAATTTTTCACATAAAAAATTTTAATAACTCACACTTAGAATTGATGACATCTCCGCTGCCTCTATTACTATGTATAATTTTAAATTTCAGTGAAATGAATAACAGTACATTCATAAGATACAAACTTTTTTGGAAATTCATCTCCCTAGTCACCGATCACTAATAAGAACACAAAGTAAATATATACTCCTTAAATATATCTCCTAATAAAGTCATGCAGATGAGGCAATTTAATTTTTTGTAATGAAATGCACTAAAAACTTACTTATAAATTAATTACAAGATTTTGACAGATTATTCTATCCTACTATATTAAACTTACTTTGCTGAATAAACACAAATTATATTCCATTAAAATAAAAATCCAGCACAGAAAATGAAATGTATTCTTTCACCCAATAAAACAAACTTCCTGGAAGTCTTGTTTTCTAGGCAATAAATACAAGTAACAATCATCACAGTCATATTCCTAATTTTCCACAGCAGAACTAGAAATAATGCATATAGCAGAATAAATCAAGTCTTTTCAAGCACATAATACATTAATACCAGTTCCTTCTGTTTTCTTTCATTGTGCTGAAAGAGGCAGTTCATGCCCAACTCTTTCCATTTCATGGGAAAACTTCTTGTTAATGACAATTTTTCTAAAAAACAGATACTGGACTCGAATATTTACCTGTGCTAATCCTGCATAAATACAATGAAAATTCCATTTTAAATTAAGTAAAAAAGAAAACTTTCAGATGGGCATACATCATTGCAAACAAGAAGTGATTAACAGCCGAGTGCGGTGGCGCATGCCTGTAATCGAAGCGACTTGGGAGGTTGAGTCAGGAGGATCGCAAGTTCAAAGCCAGCCTCAGCAACTTAGCGAGGCCCTAAGCAATTCAGTGGGACCCTGTCTCTAAATAAAATACAAAATAGGGCTGGGGATGTGGCTCAGTGGCCAAGTGTCCCTGAGTTCAATCCCTGGTTCCAAAAAAAAAGAAAAGTGATTAATGGCTGCACCTCTGGTCCATTTTTTATAAAGATGTTGGGATTTTAGGAAGCAATGTGTAAACCATTTGATAAAGTTCAATGTATCTCCAGAAAGACACTAATTTGGGCTGGGGATGTAATTTTCAGTGGTAAAATGCCTCTGGATTCAATCCCCAATAACAAAGGGACAGGGGAAGTACTCTGACATAAAGACATTACATGGCCAAAATTAGTAACATGAGTCTCTCTTTAAGAAAAAAAAAAAAAAAAAAGAATTATTCTTCCCCTTCAATCCCAACTGGTCTGGCCTAGAATTGTATTCAACAAATTTACGAGAGATAAGTGAACTCACCAAAGAAATAAGCTTTCTGAGGAATATATAGGAAATAGGTGTACTGCTCCTTATACATTTAGTAATTCAATTGAATGCTAGTTATAAATTAAGTACTGGAGTTACAGAAATGTAAAATAGTCCCTACCCTTGATATGCTATCAGACAATTAAAATGGTATAAATATTATAATCGGTCTGCCCAAAACGTTCAGGAGGCATAGAAAACAATGTTATTTTGGGGAAGAAAAAGTGCCACAAAAAGGTACCACTACACTTGTGATACAATTGATTCTTGACTAGCCTGTGGCCAATGGAAAGAGGGGAAGACCAGGTGACCAAAGGAGGAAGGGCATGCACAACAAACTAGAAATATGAGCCACCATTCACGATCAAAGAATGTAAGCAGTACTTTATAGGTGAAGGGCAGGTGAGAATTAGGGATTCTTCAACCTCATTAATCATTAAGGAAATGTAAATTAAAACCACAATAACCACAAGAAGAAATCACTAGGCATTTATATGAAAGCTTAAAAATAAAAACAAAACTGACTATATTAAGTGCTGTTAAGGAGGCAAAGCAACAGGAACTATCAATTTAGAACAGCCACACTGCAAAACTATTCAGTTTTTTATAAAAGTTAAAAATACAATGAACTGTGACGTGGCAAACTTACTCCTAGCTTCATTTCACCCAAGTGAAGTGAAAACTTATCTTTATACAAATGACTTGTGCTAAGTGAAAAATGCCAGACTTAAAAGGCTAAATACTGTATGCCTCTGTTTATATGCCACTCGAGAAATGGCTGAAATCTATAAACAGAGCACCTATCAGTGGCTGTCAGCAGCTGGTGATGAGGAAGGTCTCGGACAAGGGGTGAGGAATGATGGAACTGCTCCATACATTAACTGTGGTGATGGTTGGTTACAGGGCTGCACATATTTGTAAAATACTCCCCCCACAGACACAGACTAAAAAAAATTATTGCTCTTTGTAAAACACACCTAATTTTCAAAAAAAAAAAGGGGGGGATGGGAGGGGGGATGAGGGATGCTAGTTACAAAAAGATGAACTGAAAAATTACACAGGAACTATTCACATCTTTAAAAAAACACTAAGAAATTTCAGATTTTAGCATTAAAATAACAGATATTCCAGCCAGGTGCAGTGGCATGCACCTATAATCCCAGCAGCTTGGGAGGCTAAGGCAGGAGAATCACGAATTCAAAGCCAGCACAGCAAGGTGCTAAGCAACTCAGTGAGACCTGTCTTTAAATAAAAAACAAAACAGGGCTGAGGATGTGGCTCAGTGGCTGAGTGCCCCCGAGTTCAATCCCCAGTATCCCATCCCCAGAAAAATCACAGATGTTCCAAATAATCTTAAAAGACAGAGAAGGCTGGGACGTTGGGATGGAGCTCAGCAGCAAAGTGCCTGCCTTGCATTTACAAAGCCCTGGGTTTGATCTCCAATTCCAAAAAAGAAATACAAAACACCAAAAAGAAAAAAATAATAAGATTAAAGGGGAGGCAATTTATTTGTTTAAGAGAGGATCTCACTCAGTTGGGTAGGGCCTTGCTAAACTGCTGAAGATGGTCTTGAACTTGTAATTCTCCTTCCTCCTGAGCCCTGGGGATCACAGGTATGCAACGTCATACCCGGCTTATTTCTATATTAGAATACTTACAACAGATATAAACAGGAAGCAACTGGGACAGCAATTAACCAATCACTTCAGTAATTCAGGAGATAAATTACCAAGACCTGACTAAAGGACAGGCAGTGAAGATGATCAGAAATAGTTAAAGGTAGGAAATTCTCAAGATTTTAGCATCAGTGAAACCACTAACTTGCTTTAAAAAATATATTTTAAATAAACTGAACTGAAGAATCAGCAGGACATACAAATGCAAACATCTGGGTAGATGTATTTGTCTGGAACTCAAGAAAATAACCTGAGATGTAGCATTAGATTTGAGACTCAAAAAGGTATTTGCAGCCATGAAAATGTAAGATCAAGATCTTGCAAAGACAGTGTAAGCAGAATGAATAATAAAGAGAATCCTAGGAATCATCGTGAGTGACACCAGCACTAGAGCTGACAAAATTTGAAGTACAGAAAGAACTGACTGACTTTACTGAGTATGCAGCTGTAAAGCTAGAAATGGTTCACAAAAGCACCTATTTTAATCTGGGACCTCTCTCAATCACTTTTCCTTAGCATCTCTGATTTTATCTTTGGTTTGAACATTCTCAAAAACCTTAGGCAAGCCTTAGGCAAGGCGGTGGCGCAGGCCTGTAATCCCAGGACTTGGGAGGCTGAGGCAGGAGGATCGCAAGTTCAAAGCCAGCCTCAGCAACTTAGCGAGGCCCTAAGCAACTTGGTGAGACCCTGTTTCTAAATAAAATACAAAATAGGGCTGGGGATGTGGCTCAGTGGAGTGCCCCCGGTTCAATCCCCAGCACCCAATAAAAAAAGAAAAAAAAAAAACCTTAGGCAGATAAAGAAAAAGCTAGCACTGTATTCCAAGGTTTCACTTTCTACCTTTCAAACTGTTGACATTGAGAATATGCAGCAAATAAAGTAAAAATGATCTGTTGGATGCGCCTATTTTGTCAAACACAGCAGGGTTACTAGGAGGGGTTAAATGACTGGCTTCAAACACAGGTCACCTTACCCACAAACCCCAGGAGTTTTATCTTGGTTGCTGAAAAATGACCCTATGCCACAATAAAGTTTTCAGGAAATAGTACAGGATGAATCCAAAGACTCTAAATAATTAGTTGCCCCCTCCCTTTTTTTTTTCTTTTTTTTTTTTTTTTTTTTTTTTTTGGTGGTCCTAGAGATTGAACCCAGGGGTGGTCTACCACTGAGGTACATTCACAGGTGGTTGTGTTTTTTTTTTTTTGCATGTTTTATTTTGAGATGGTCTAAGTTCCTGAGGCCCTGAACTTGGGGTCTTCCTGCCTTGGCCTCCAGAGCAGGTAGGATGACAGGCATGCACCACCATGTCTAATGCAGATATCTAGTTCTTAGTCAGGAATATGTACCAAAATTCCTCATGGAGCATTCTCAAAATACTTACCCTGCCTAAAACTCTACTTCCCAAAACTCCAACTTAAGAATTTTTAAGGTAAGGTCCAAATATTTTTAATTATCCCGGAAGTGAATTTCTCGTGTGCACAACACCAAACATGGATCCCAAGTTAAAAAGCAATGATAATAAAAGCTGATTCAACAATCTACCAGAAGTTTTTGGACCATTTGGAAGCTTTCCTTTTTTTCAGAGCTGGGGATCAAACCCCAGAGCCTCTTGCCTATGCTCCACCAGTGAGATTACACTCCCAGTCCTTCCTTTATAAGCTTCTAAATCACATACTAACCCTGAGAATAATCTCTTTCTAATCGAGAGCATGCAAAATACATTTCCCAAGCAAAACCTAAAATTCTAAGTCCTTACCCTGTAAAATACCTACATATCACCTACTAGCTTTGATTAACTCACTTTTAGAAGATTTAACTTCTCAGCAGAATTCAGAAAATAGGCAATGGAAGAAAAGTTATTAAGAATGAATCATTGTCCCTCTATTGTTTAACCCATCTTCTCCATTTTAATAACAAACCTACCAGGAAAAACTAAAATTCAAGCTTTGACTTCAACTAGTATTTAAGCAAAAACACATCAAATCTGCTACACTGAAATATTCAGATTCCACTTTTCTAAGTACCAAAATTCCCCAAGATTACAACTTTCCAATTACATCAAAAACATTATAGATCAAAACAAAAAACGATTACCCAAGAATAGCAAATAGTTTTTCCCACTAAAATTTACTTACCCATCTCTTCCCTTACTGACAATTTTTACTTCAAAGTAATAAATTCCACAGGCTGCTGGTATTGGATGCGTGGCTCTAACTGATGCTGCATCTTTTGGGGTTTTACCATGACCTGCATGTGAAACAGAAGAAAAACATCAAATGATATATTCAAATGATAATCTGAACAATTCAAGAACAAATAAGGTTTCTGGAATGATATTTAATTTCTGCTCCCAACAGATCAAATAATTAGACAACAAAATATTTACTATCACAATTAATTCAACATGCAAAACAGCCCAAGTTTGCCAAAGAACACTTCACACTATGACTAGTTTTATAAGATTTCAGAATCTGAACACATTGAACCTAACAGTCTTTTATGAAAATTAAATGAAGTATTTTAGGGTAAACTACATATGTACTTCTTTCCCCCAGGGGACTGAATCCAAGGGTGCTTTGCCACTGAGCTACATCCTCAGACCTTTTTACTTTTTTATTCGGAGACAGCGTCTTGGCTAAGTTGCTAAGGTTGGTCTGGAATTATCAATGTTCCCACCTCAGCCTCCCAAAGGATAGACTACTAAGAGAAAAAAGGTTCGATTTGAAGAACATGAAGAGAAAGGACCTTACTTTTACCAAATCTAAATTTGCATGCAGTTTATAAAATTCCTATACGTTATTTGACAAAATTACCTACTTTTTTTATACCAGAAGCATCTGTATCACAATAATTTCAAGTGAAATTTCATACAATTAATGAAAAAACATTTCTCACTGTAAGAATTTATGATTTTGTTCTTTGACATATTCTTATCATTAATTCTATACAAAGGCTGAGTCATACAAATTGGTCAGCAACAATCTACTGAGAAATTTATTGTTACATATTGTTAACTTTTTTCTTTAAGAAAGGAAATGACACCATGTCATTGCTGACATTTTAGGAACTGTTAGATGTAAACTTTTAAACTCGTTCAATTCTAATCCCAGAGGTTTCCTTCATTCGCAGTCACATCCCCTACCTCATACCCAAGACACAAATTATCCCAAAAGGCAGCATGTGAACAAAATCAAGTTAGCAAGAGAAAATATGTACACCAAACAGCAGAAAAATAAAGACAGAAGTTGAAGCAGCATGCCACAAAGGATTCAAAGAGTGTGACACAAGTCTCCCATATTCTAATTATTCAAGTGTTCTGATTCGATAATGCTTCCCTCAATACAAACTTGCCAATAACTTTCATTCGTACTATAATTACCTTTGTGAACAGCATTCTCAAACTCACCATGATTGTTTTAAAACTTAACACCTTATTTAGGTCAAAACTAAGATAACACAATAACCATCACATCTTCCCTTACCACTCACTTTTCCAAATTACCAATGCATACCCTATCATTTAACAGTTAAGTTTACGCTAGGAATGCAAATTAGTACATGTTCACATGGCCCCTAAGAAACTGAATTAACTCAGCCACTCTAATTATCATGAAAACTTTGGTTATGGGCAGAAATAAGTTCTCATGCTGAATGAATAGGACCTAACCAGAGTCCTAAATCAACTAGATTTTACTATTTGTTTTGGCTGTTTTTTGTTATTTTCATTTTAAGGGCAGAAAGAAAACTTCTAGAAGGATGATAATGTCAAGATGTACTTAGGGCTGGGGTTATAGCTCAGTTGGTAGAGTGCTTGCCTCCCAAGCACAAGATCCTGGGTTCAACCTCCAGCACTGGGGGAAAAAAAAAAAAAAAAAAAAAGATATACTTAATTGGGGCTGGGGTTGTGGCTCAGTGGTAGAGTGCTTGCCTAGCATGTGTGAGACGCTGGGTTCCATTCTCAGCACCACATAAAAATAAAATAAAGATATTGCGTCCATCTACAACTATTTTTTTAAAAAATAAGTTAACAAAAAAATAGTTAACATATTTACTACTATGTGAAAGGCACTGTTCTAAGAGCATTATATTTACTAAATCATTTAATTTGCAAAATAACCCCATGAAGAAAGTACCATTTATCATCATTACAAAACAGAGGAAACCAAGGGAAGAGGAAGAAAATCCTCCAAGGTCACACTGCTGAGTGAGAATTCCAAACCAAGATTTGTACAGGGATTTTAATTCAAGAAGCCTGATCCACTGTGAGTTCTGAGCCCACAGGAAGGATCTAGTGACACTCAGCATTCTGGGATCACTTCATATTCATTACCATCTTCTACTCGTGCTACTTCCATGGCAAGAAAATTAATATTTGAGGGCAAACAATATCACAATGTTAGGTGATTTTTGTATGGATTTTTCTTATTCAACATTTGTAAAACAGGTATGATTTAACCTATTTTTTTAAACAAGGAAGTTTCTAGAGATTATACAACTTGCCCAATTGATATTGGCTTAGTGGTCGAGTGTCTCTGAGTTCAATCCCTGGTAACCCCCACCCCCCAAAAAATCCATGCATGGATTAAAATCCCATATACTTTTCCATTATGGAAAAATGATGAAGTACCACACAATCTTAAATCTTCAAGAATCCTTTATATTTATTACGGTTTATTAAGACATTATAGAAAAAGTCTATAAATGTGAAAATTAAAAAAATGCTTCATTTTCATTAAAATTTAAATGTAAAAAGAGGGAAGCTGAGGATAGTGACATGCCTGCAATCCCAGTGACTCAGGAGGCTGAGGCAGGAGGATTACAAATTCAAGGTAGGCCTCAGCAATTTAGCAAGGACCCAACTCAAAAAAAAAAAAGAAAAAGAAAAAATGGACTGGGGATGAAGCTCAGTTGGTAAAGCATCCCTGAGTTCAATGCCTAGTACCAAAAACAAAACAAAAACAAACAAAAAATAGGAAAAGTTTAGATATAAAATTAAAAGGATTCAAAGATGGGCGTGGTGGCGCACACCTGTAATCCAAACGACTCCGGAGGCTGAGTCAGGAGGATCATGAGTTCAAAGCCAGCCTCAGCAACTCAGTGAGGCCCTAAGCAACTCAGTGAGACCCTGTCTCTAAATAAAATACAAAATATGGCTGGGGATGTGGCTCAGTGGCCGAGTGCCCCTGAGTTCAATCCCCGGTTCAAAATAAATAAATAAATAAATAAAAAATAAAAAAATAAAAGGATTCATACTATTTCTTAGATGAGACTAGTAATATCAGACGCATAGGACTTATTGGAAGAATGCTCATCAGCTAGAAGTTTAATTTAAATTCTGTGATTAAAAAACAACCTCACACTACCAAAGCTTAAACTTTTATAACCACAACCTCCTTAATGCTAAGTGTTTTCTATATGGCTCTAGAAGAAAATTAATGTATTGCTTCAAAACCCTAAGGCTGGCAAGTTAGCTCTTTTTATTCAAACACTGTTAATCCATGCAGACATATAATCACTTTCTGGAAACAGAAGCCAGCCTTTCACGAATCCCCATCCCTTACTACCACTAAAATTTCCTCCAAAGCCTCCTCTTTTAGCCTAAAGACTTCCCTCTAAAATCCGTTTTTGACCTTACTCTCTCTGAACCTTCTACCACCTCCTCATCAGCCCTATTTCAGTTCTTGCACTGAGCAGGATCTGCACAGGCACCTGGAAAGCTCCATCCTTCCTTCCTAGCCCAGGAGGGTCCTCTTCATCTTTAGATCTTAGCTTAAGCTTTCCTTCCTCAAATATTCTTTCTCTAACCTGACGTGGCTAACCTACTTCTTACATGCCCTCATAGCAACACATATCTTCTTGCCTACACAACTCTAACACACTAATACTTATTTTTGTAACTATTGTTTCTGCTTTTTAATTCCTGGGTCTCTTTATTATCACCAACTTCTCTAACTTCACTCCTTTCTGGAGCCACATTCTGGATTCTGACATTGAAACTATTCCACCCAAGAAATATTAAATTCTAATATGATTTATTCTGCTACATTTCTTGAAAACAAATTAGCTCACCTGCACTTGATAAATAAGGGAATAGTGCTAGTATAGTAAAGAAGTCATTTGGTTCATAACATAGTTTTCCCCAGTATATTCGTGAATTAAAAAAGAAAAACTTAGCAATATAAAGGCCCTAAGCAAAAAGAGCTGGGATTCCTGTAGAAGTACATGTCTACAGTGCTTCAGGAAATGCTAAACTTAACCATGATGTTAAGCCATCTGGGCAAAATTCAAGCAGAACACATTAAAAGGTGCTAAGAAATTTTCATGGGATTCATGTATCTCATGTATATTAATTTTACACTGTAAATTATAAATCAATACTACTTTATTTTGTTGCTCAAGCCATTCCAGCTTTGGCTATTGGGAGCTTTTCATTCAGCTCCCCCATCGCTTAGACATTACCCCCATTATATTTTTTGTTTTTATGACTTTCTGGCACTAAGTGATGTTGGAGGATCATCTTGTTTTCCTTACTCCAATCCTAGAACAGGCCATTTCTCCAAGGAATTCTGCCTTCTTTTACCAAAAAACAGTATTAGAACCTAAGAGGTAGGTACTAGCTATACTCACTGTTCTGGAGTGTGATCGATTCTAGGTCCTCTCATTCACAAAAGCCAAGGAAACATATGGGAAACATGTGAACAGGTGCATATACATATGTCCATATTTCTTTATGTAAACATCCTTGTCTATATTAAGCTAAATATGAGTTCATACTAATGTCTCCAATTCTAATTCATCACCTCATAGTTAATTCTAACTTCCTCCTTTTGCTTATCTGCAAATTCCACCCCAATGGTGAGAACACTGGCTACCATCATTTGCACATCCATTTATTCAATTAAATAATTCCAGTACACATGTATCACAAGCAATATCAGAACTGTTAACCCATGTTCCCGTGGCACACAACTCTATCCATGTTTATATAGTCTGTTTTCCCTTTATTTCTGCACCCCACTTATTTCCAAATTAGGGCCTCAGCAACTTAGTGAGGCCCTAAGCAACTCAGTGAGACCCTGTCTCTAAATAAAATACAAAACAGGGCTGGGGATATGGCTTAGTGGTGGATTGTCCCTGGGTTCAATCCCCAGTAGAAAAAAAAAAAAAAAAGATATCTTGGTTGCTTCCAGTTTTTAGTGATTATAAAATGTTGCTATCAACATTCACATACGGGGCTTGGAGAGTGCTTACCTACCATGCTCAAAGCCTCGGGTTCAATCCCCAGCACCACAAAACATCATCATCCCGGAAAACATTCACATGCAAGTTTATATGTGGGCAGAAGTTCTCAGATCGCATGGGTAAATACCTAGGAGTGCAACTGCTGGATCATATGGTTACCAGTATGTTTAGCTTTTATTGGCCAAGTTATATTGTTATACTGTGTGCATGCACAAATAATGTAACAACAAATAAATCATTATGTACAAGTCTAATGCACCGATAAAAAAATGTGAAAAAAATAAAGCACACCCAGAAAAAAAAAAGTATGTTTAGTTTTGTTAGGAACTGCCGAACCATCTTCCTATATAACTCTGCCATTATGTACTTCCACCAGCAAAGAATGTGAGTTCCTGTTGTTCCACATCCTCACCAGCAATTGGCACTGTCAGGTCATTTTTTCAGTTTTAGCCATTCCAATAGGAAAGTATATCCTCTTCAGTAAAAAAAAGAAAAAAGGAAGTAGGGGAAATAAAAATGCTAACTGAGTCAGATTTTCATTTTAATTAAAACTGCCACACACTTACATCTAGAAGAAGGAAGCCCAAGATCCAGAGCCTAAGGGTGAGAAAAATCACCTGGGATACTGGGCATAAATGCCAATGGAAATTTATCTGGGCTTGTAGTTTGTTGGCACTATACTTTTTGTAGTGCTCTGATTAATGGTCACAAAGTTCCCTAGGTTTTAAGGGGCTGCCCAGCCCTAAATTTCCCATAAGTCCTGTTATTTTTAGCACACATTTGTGTGGAAAAATGTGGTTTTCCCAGCAATGCATTTATGGCATTATGGTAGAAAAGCCTCTGTCTTCATCTAGGACATTCTTTTCTGTTCCCTACTCTTTTTGAAGACTCCACTTTACACTTTCTCATCAAAATCAACGGAACTTCAACACCCTGGATCTTTTTTTGTGATTTCCTCTACCTTTTTCCTCTTCCAGGATACGCTATGTGGGAGTCACTTAAAAGCTCTCAAATACCCTTGATTTCCCTCATATGCCTCTTTCCATCACACCCAACCAGCAAAACTATGATCTTTCATCAACATTATAATCCACCCTTCCTACTCCTGAACTAGACAGCTGACCTGTGCCGAATAAAGTCCAACAATCTTGCCACCAACCACTGCTATGAACAAATGAAGTCACCCAGACTCTCCCAGGGTTGTCTACAGTATTTTCAGAAAACTTCAGTCAGCTTGTCCCCAACTCTCACAATGGCTAGTCTGCATTATCATCGTCCTCGACTCAAATTCAGTGAGTCTGTTTTATCAAGAAAATGGTAGGTCATTAGATAAGGTGATATTCAGCTCTATCAAATGGTCTCTGTCCCCACCAGTCTTCACCTCTTCCACTATTATCAGAGGAACAGAATGTCCTCTCCTCTCCAACACTGACCATCCTGTGCTTTAGAAATACCTCTCTCTCCCAGCTGTCACTAAGTCAGCCCCCAAGCTTGGATTTTCATCCTCTTCAGTTTCTTCCTCTTTCCCCTCAACATGGAAGAGCTGGATGTCCCAAAAATACATACACATTTCACAAAGTCCTACGCCTCTGTGTTATAAATCATTGCCAGTAACGTACTGGAGTTGGTGATAAATACAATGAACTCTCTTTGGATTTTTTTTTTTTTAACTTTAAGGTTGTAAAAACCAGGGACTGCTAATATCTACTTCATTTGTCTAAATGTTAATGCTAAACTTTGTATACATTTATTGGAACATCACAAGTTGGACTACTGTGTTCTCATTTAACTTATAGCCCATCAGTTTTACCCACACAGGCAAAAGAAAGATTGACTTAAGAATGATACAACTGGGCTGGGGATATAGCTCAGCTGGTAGAGTGCCTGCCTCACAAGCACAAGGCCCTGGGTTCAATCCCCAGCACCACAAAAAAAAAAAAAAAAAAAAAAAGAATGATACAACTGTTTCTTACAGTACTCTCCAAAGGGATTTTAAGGATAACTGATTGTGTGGGATTTTCACCTTATATACTGACATCAGAATCTAACTCCCAGCTAAAATGTAAATCCATTATCAGTTGGTTAAAACTGAAGAAGAAAAAAAAACCATCCTAACCTTCACCCTCCTCTCGGTACTGCCTAATCTCTTCTTCCATCTGTATTTCTCAAGAGTAATCTACGCTGATGATCTTATTTGGTTCCTCTGTTTTGTTTCAGCCCACTAAAAGCTGGTTTTGTCCCTATCATTCAGAGTTCGAACTGCCCTCTGTAAGACACAGATCTAATCTCCAATTCCACAAGAAGACTGTCTGTGCGTAGACCAGGGAACCTATCTGCTGCACTGGACACTACAGGCCACCTCCTCATTTCTGACCCTCCCCTGCTGAGCTTCCGTGACACCACTCTCCCTGCCGCCCAAGTACCTCTCTCAACTATTTCTTCTTGGGCTCCATCCAGTCTTTCAGTGGTGCTGCTGCTCAGGGCTCCACTTTTGGTTCACGGCTCTCATTTCAACACACTCCAATACACTGAGTTTCAACTGCAACCCACAGGTGACCCCTAAATCAGTCATGTCCTAAACCTCTCTACCAAAGCTGGGGTTAATTCAAGCACCTGCCAACCCTTCCTAGGAGAAAGTGTCTCTCACATACTGTCCCTACTGAAATAAACAGGGCCCAGATTATTCAAGTGCCAGGAGGATAATTTGCGTAACTACCCCCACACCCCAGCTGACTCACAGGTCAGTACCTGATCTGAAGGCCACCCATACACACCACAGCATGTAATGAAAAGCTCTGCCCTACTGAGAATGATGACAATTAGCTAAGCCAATCTGATAAAACTCTCAGGAATGTAAAATGGGAAGGAAAAGATAAATCAGTAGGGAAAAGAGAAGAAAACCAGAAATCTGCTACCGCTGCTGAGTCACTTCAACTTCGAATAAAAAGTCATGAATTCCAGTTGCTGAGAGCACTTAGCCCCTTAACTCTAGAAGATCTGTTTTATTCTTTCTACTACGCTTGTTTCTGTAACTTCTAGTTTCCATGAAGAGGGATCAGAGTTAAGATTCCCTTTTATATTTATCTCCAAACATAACTAACTTCTACAAAGTAATTTTCTGATTCATGGTTCACTGCCAGAACTAACAGAGCTACAAAACCCAAACACCACTCTTGATTTCTCTATTATTCCTCATATCCTCTCACTACTACCTTTATCTCACAAATACCTGCTCTTCTCTCCCTACCACATACCAACTGGAGGATCTTATTTCTAACATGGTCTAATGCAAAAGTCTTCTAAATGAGTTTATTTCCTGTCTTGCACCCCTTGAATCTATCTTCCAATCAGTTGTGCCATCTGACAAAAGTGAAAATATGAGCAAATCACTTCCTACTTAGAATTCTTTGATTCCCCATCTCCTACAGAGTTCCATCTAAGCTCAATAAAAACTCTACAAGGTCCCCCCTCACAATCTTTTCCCAGCTATTCCTTGTTACACACTAAATTCCAACAACTCAAAATTGCTTGTAAAGCCAACAAAAAATAACAACACTCTCCTCTTTACCCAGCCCCTTTTCTTCCCTACACATACTCATCTTTTTCTTTTTTTTTCTTTTTGGTACTAGGAATTGAACCCAGGGGCACTCCACCACTGAGCCACATCCCCAGTCCTATTTTGTATTTTATTTAGAGACAAGGTCTCACTGAGTTGCTTAGGACCTCGCTAAGTTGCTGAGGCTGGCTTTGAACTTGTGATCCTCCTGTCTCAGCCTCCCAAGTGCTGAGATTACAGGCGTGCGCCACCGTGCCCAGCTCCTACTCATCTTTTAAGATGGACCCCTAGCCTCAGCTCCTCTAAACTGTCCCTGCCCATCTTCATCCCAATCTGGGTTAGAGGCTCCTCCCATCCTCCACAGTACTCTTTTAACACTTCCCTAACTGCTACATTTTATGTCCTTTGAGTCACTGAATTCAGAGGCAGTATCTCTTAGTCATCTCTGAATGCCCAGAACCTGGCACTATGTGAACATTCACTAAAAGCTTGTTGGATAAATGAGAGAGAATGAGCAGTGAGCAAGACACAGAGAGACACACACACACACACACACACACTTGCCCACAAGAACTCTCTGCCTTACAGCAATCGCTCAATCAATTGTCATTATTGCAGTCTACCTTTCTCTATGATTTTTAGATTCACTTGATTCAGTTGTAGTTAACCAGCATTTTAAAAAAAAATTTTTTTAGTTGTCAATGGACCTTTATTTATTTATTTATTTGCAGTGCTGAGAATCAAACCCAGTGCCTCACACATACCAGGCAAGCGCTTTACCACTGGAGCCACAACCCCAGCCACCCAGCCGGCATTTTTAAAGCTAATTTCCGAAAATTTTTGCAAAGAACTCCCTGGGAAAAGCTTGGTTTGATATTCACTTTCTTTTATTTTAAGAAACATTTTTATACCACCACTGAAGTTCATAACAGACATTTGTACTTGCAGACAAGTAAGCATTTGTTGAAATATTCATTCAACCTTAAGAAATATAAGAAATTACACAATTTAGAAATTGTTAAAAACTAATGACTGTGGATGTGGTAGGAGGAGTTGGGCACACTAAAATTCAGCCTATTCAGTTAGATATTGTTAATACTCCAATTAAAAAGTGTAAGCTATCCTAAATCAGTAAAATCAAGGTAAATCTGAACCATTTTGAGACATCAATTTTCCAATTATCTTTTTTTAATTATTATTTATTTAGTACCAGGAATTGAACCCAGAGCACTTAACCACTGAGCCACATCCTGGGCCCTTTTTAAGACAGGGTCTACTTAAGTTGCTCATGGTCTTGCTAAATTGCTGAGGCTGGCTTTGAACTTTCGATCCTCCTGCCTCAGCCTCCTGAACCCGGCTACTCTTGAGCATTTTTTCTACCCCAGAGTACTTTTAATCTCAATTATTCTTCAACAAAGGTCTATATGTAATCACCTATTTGAATAATTAAGTCCCCCACAAACTGAAAAAGCAACAATGTGGTATATTGAATTTGTAATCAGTAAAATTAGTTTCAATCCTGGCTTGTGGCTGGGGGGAAAAAAAAAAATCTAACCTACAGGTGCTCCCACTTTCTCAAATTTAAAATTACAAATCCACAATCTTGTCCAGTATGTATCAAAACACTGCAAAGTATCTGAGTAATTTAAAAAATATAAAAAGGCAATCCAGCCCGGCATGGTGGTGCACACCTGTAATCCCAGTGGCTCAAGAGGCTGAGGCTAGAGGAATGCAAGTACAAAGCCTGCCTCAGCAACACAGTGAGTCCCCCTCCCAAAAAATAAAGCACTGGGGATGTGACTCAGTGGTTGAGCCCCCCAAGTTCAATCCCAGCTACCAAAAAACAAAAACAAAAAACAAAAAAAAACGCAATCTGTAACTGAAGCATTTATGCAAATTGAATCCAATGTCATATTCATGCTTGCCTAGCATGTGGAAGGCCTGGGTTCAACCCCAGCACACACATACACACACACAAACCCACAAAACCCTAGATCTAAACAACCTGTCACTTGGGTATTCAACACTGACGAGAATTTTTAAAATAAGGGGCCATTCCTGAGTGTCTCAATAGTTGGTGTGTGACTGCTAAGCAAAAGGCCTTTTACAAAAATCTTACCATGCACTCCTCTCCACACCCGCTACTCCTCTGCAATCCAACCACGCATGTGGCATTGTTTTGCATTAATCCCTTCAAATCATTTACGGAACAATACAGCTTTCAAAAGCAGCAATTCCAAATTAGAAGAATAAATCTTAAACACAGGACACATTCAGAGCAAAAGAAACCAAGATGCTTCTATTTCAAAGGTAAGGGAAATCATCATTCTGGAAAATAATGATGATCTTTTCAAATTCTGTAATATACAAAAATATCCAAGGAATAGTTTTTAATATTTAAAAAAAAGTCTTGTAATGCTTAGGTAAAATCAATGTAACACAATGATAAGTTAAATAAAAATCCACTCTGATTTTGTGATTTCAAAGTTTTACCATCCACTACCTATGATACTTTCCCTTTGCTACCTGGGTCAGTTGCCCAGTACATTTGGTGGGGTGTTCTCAGAAGACAGAAAAACAACAGTTACAACAGAAAGCACACACCGAGACCCTAAAATACAAAGCAGGAAGAGGGGTGACAAGGGATAGGCAAAGAGAAAACAAAAGAGAAAAAACAAGTATGAAAAACAACAAAATCTGTTCTTCCAGAAGTAATGGTTTATGTTTATAAGCGAGTGATGTTTCCAGAAAGTGAATCTAGTATTACACAACAGAAAGCAATAAAAAGGTCAACCGGGAAAAATAATTGAGACAGCAGTATTATAAATATTCCAAACTCCAACCAATTTCACATAAACATGCACTTTTCAGTGACCCAAGTCATTAGTTCTATGTAAAAGAAGTTCATACAACTAATCAAAGCCTGTTACCGACCTAAATAAACTGTAATCACGAATCTCGGCACAGAATTCAGAGCTGGAAATTTCCTTACCAACAATCCAGCTCAACTCCCACATTACTCAAGAGATGCTGTCTTGAAACAAACCTACAAACACAAATGACTGCAAGACCCTGAAAGCTAAAATTCTTTGTTCAGTAATCTTTCATATGTACTGCTTTTGATAAGAGTTTTATTATTCACCATCAACCGTTAATTTAAAATGACAAACTTTGTCAAGTCTAACAAAAGCAGTTGGTTAGCCAGATTAGAAGTAAACACTTCCTAACACAGCAGTGTCCACACAAATTTAAAAACAAATTTATGTAATGCTCCACAAGGGAAGTAACAAAATCTCCTAACCTAAGGGAAAAAAAGGTGAAATATTTTGAAATTCATAGTAGTTTAGATTAACATACCATTCAATTCTGAATACTTTAAAAATTGAAAGCACTTCTTTGGATCTATGGCAAGGATTAAAAGGAATGTTCAGCAAGGCCCATTTTTGTGAGCAATTCTTTCCAGCCAAATTAATTCAGTACATTTCTGTTGCCATTCTCCTTTCCGATTAAATAGTAACTTATCAAGGTTCTTCTCAATTTTCAGTCCTGTACACTTTTATACAAGGTTGTTTATACCCTCTACATACATGCCACTTGGATCTGAAGAAGCTGCTGCTTTGTAGCCAATCAAAATGAAGCTGCTTAGACTGTAAACGCTCCTGCTTCACGTTTGGGGCCTGAAACACTGGATTTGTTTCCAAACTGATACACTGGATTGATTTTTTTTTTCCCACAAGTAAACTTGACGTACGCCATTAATCTGGGCTACATTTCAAAAATCCCTATTGCAATTTATTATTTTATATATACCTAAAGCTTTGTTTTCACCTGGGGGGCTGCAAGCGCAAGGCCAGATGGTTGTTTTTTGTTGCTTTTTTGTTTTTGTTTTTGTTTTTTTTTAA
>JAJEJO010000306.1:113219-136533 GCA_020662805.1 Glaucomys volans | reverse complement strand
AGCTACTAAGCCACATCCCCAGCCCTATTTTGTATTTTATTTAGAGACAGGGTCCCACTGAGTTGCTTAGCGCTCATCATTGCTGAGGCTGGCTTTGAACCTGTGATCCTCCTGCCTCAGCCTCCCAGCTGCTGGGATTACAGGCCTGCACCACCGCGCCCAGTACTAATAAAAATTTTACAAGAAGATACATTTTCAGTCTCCTTCTGACTTCCCTAATTTTCCTTTTTCTAATTCTCTATAGCTTTTCTTTCATTTGCCAAGACTCACATCCTTCCTTGCACATTGATCTCCACGTCCCCTCTCTCTCGTTCCCCACAGGCTGGCATAGCCAGGACATTCAAAATGAAATAGCAACAGGGAGTGGAGAGCAGGCACTCACGTCCTCCCCTGGTGCTGTTGGGTCAATGATTAAGTTCTTGTGGAATCCTAGAAGGCTGACCTCAAAATTCTCTGAGCCCCAGGAGATGCCACCAACAGGCCTCGAAAAGGCCCATGGGTTCAGTGGATACCCAAAGGTACAGGTAGCCAAAGGCAGAGTTAGGAGTGGAGAGAAAGGAGAAGGGAAGACAAAAGGCAAAAATAAAAGAGCATAGAGAAAAAAAAGAAAAGAGAAAATGGTTGTCCTTTAGGCCAATGATATGATAAATAGCTCCACAAAATATCAGATCACATGGGCTGTAAATTGCCTGCCCACTATACGTTAGCCCCAAAAAGTGACCTCGATTCCGTTTATCATCTATCAGTGCTATTAGATGCAATGCCCGGCGCTAGGTCGCATACAGACATTTTCTTTTCTTTCTTTTATTCCTGGGGGGTGTGGAGGGCTGGCTGTTAAACCCAGGGCCTAATGCGTGTTACACACACCCTACCACTGAGCTATGAGCATGACCTTAGCCCTGGAAAGTTTTTTGTCTTTTGTTTTTTGTTTTAAGGAATTTAACATCATTGCCCTCAAGAAGTCTAGTTTTGTGGGAAAGAAAATTATTTACACAGGGTAGAATATGAAAATTGCTAATAGAGACCAAAAGTGCCTTGGGTATTTTTTCTAATATCCCAGGAAGAGTAATTCTCCTACCTAGCCCATCGTTACAAGAAATGAATTAATCGTCAGTTCAAGTTTCTTTGAATCTAGATTACAGCATGGAGATAATTGATACAAAATTTTCCTTATTGTAAGGGTCCCCAAAGAAGGGACAAGTTTGTGCTCTCAATACATAAATTTAAAGTAATTTAGTAGAGTGATTTTATTTCACTATTTAAATCACTGTTTCTTTCATCATGACTATCATTTTCTGCCTGGTAATTAATTTTTTAAGACATTGTTGTTTGTTTTCCTTAAGTGCCTTCAAAGATACACAGGGAAAAATATGCTCAGCAATATGTGAGACTTTCCAGAATTACAGTATTTCAAAGATGTCGGAACATCTGTATCTTAAAAAGCAGCATGAATAGTAAAATGATTTCAAAGACTTCTTTAGTGTTTTTCTGCTTCAGCTGCAAATGGTTAATTCTACAAATATTTAACTTAGAAACAGACATCATTTATTTAAGAGGGAGTGGCCCTGGCTATAGAATTCCTGGTCTGGCTACTAATATCACCTGCAGTCCCTCATAGGTACCTTATGCCACTGCCCCTATGAAAACCTGCTATCGATAAATAGATCTTTGACATTCTTCAGAGACCCAGGCACCAGGCATGGTGGCACATACCTGTAATTCCAGAGGTTCAGGAGGCTGAGACAGGAGGATCGCAGGTTCAAAACCAGCCAGCAGCTTATGGAGGCTCTAAGCAACTTAGAGAGACCCTTCCTCAAAAAAAAGGGCAAGGGGAAAGGGGCTGGGGATATAGCTCAGTTGGTAGAATGCCTGCCTTGTAAGCACAAGGCCCTGGGTTCAATCCCCAGCACCACCACCAAAAAAAAAAGGGGGGGGCTGGGAATGTAACTCAGTGGTAAAGCACCTCTGGGTTCCCAGACCCTCCAGCATCCTTATGCCACCCCATAAAATTCAATAAGCATAATGAGAGTCGCGGTGGATGCCTGGTCCTGGCACAGTTGGCTGCTCTGCTCAACAACCAGCAGCATACTTACATGCAGCTCACTAGCTTCAGTATACAGGTGACACCATTAGTGCTTTGCAAAATGATGTGGAGGGTCTTCCAGATTGCTTCCAAAGAATCAAGACTGTGGGAGCTGGGGTTGTGGCCTCGTGGTAGAGTACTTGCCTAGCATGCTTGAGGCACTGGGTTCAATTCCCAGCACCACATATAGATCAATCAATCAATAAAATAAAAGTCCACCAACAACTAAAAAAATATTTTTAAAAAATCAAGACTGGGTGTTTAATGTGAATACAAGTCCGGCCTGATCAGATTCTCCAAACACGTACATCCCTCTTGGTCTTCATGTGATTGTGCACACATGTACACATTGAAAGACCCAAAAACAACCCCCCAGAAGGTGTCCACATCCAGTCCCTGGAACCTGTGAACATAACCTTATTTAGAAAAAGAATCTTTGCAATTGTGATTATGTTAAAGATCCTGAAATGAGATGATCACAGGTTATCTGGGGGCCTATAAATCCAGTGACAAGAGTCTTTTTGAAAGAGAGGCAGAGGGAAATGTAAGAAAAGAGAAGAACCCAGAAGAGAGGGGAAGGAAGGTCATGTGAAGATGGAACAGAAGAGCTGCGAGAAGCTAAAGAACACCACAGCCCCCCACTCGGAAGGGCAGGATGGGATTCCCCCTGTGAGTTGGAGGGAGTCACCCTACCATACCTTGATTTCAGACTACTAGCCTCCAGAGTGTAATGGAATAAGCTTTTATTCTTTTTATTTTGGGACAAGGGTCCTACTAGGTTGCTTATTAAATTTAGCCTTGCTAAACTGCTGAGACTGGTTTTGAACTCCTGATCCTCCTGCCTCAGCCTCCCAAGCTGCTGAGATTACAGTTGTATGCCACCGCGCCCAGCAGCCTCCATTGTTTTAAAGCACCAAGATTGTAGTAATTTTTTAGGGCAGGCCTAGGAGAACTAACAGACTCACATACACACCTCAAACTCTTTAGGTTCCAGGGAAAAAGACGGCACAAAATTGCTAAGATTAAATAAGTGCATTGTGTGTTGTGAGAACCGGAGTGACATGATAATTACATTTCCCTCATCAAAACTGCAACGCTTGGGGCTGGATCCCACATATAAATAAATAAAATGAAGGTCCATTAACAACTAAAAAAAATTTTCTAAAAATTGCAACGGTGTTGCAATGAAAAGGATGTCCTTTTCTGTAAGATACAGAGCTCGGCGTGTCATGCAAATTGTACACCTCAGTACAGTGAATCTGGGCTTGTTACTTGTCTTCACCATTTAAAATTTGTGAAGTGCTCTCTCTCTCTGACCACCTTTCAGTCCAGGAAGGGGTTATATAAGCACTATGGTTTAATGGAAAAGGAGTTTTATGATTGGGGTATGAACTGAAATAGCTATTCCACTGTGCAGAAGCATGAATGCCTTAAAATTACCTTTAAGGATGCTATCAGAGGGTCGCCGCAGCTGCTGCGGCTCAGGGCTGCTCCCTTCTAACCCTGCGATGCTTCTGTCTGTCTGCTGTGCTGTGATAACCATTTGGAAGTCTGACCCCAGAAGCATGACCTTTAGACTAAGATCAGGTTTCCTAGGAAAGGAGCCTGACACGGCGTTTCTGGTATAACTAATCATCTGATAGAGTGCTCTCAGGTGCAAGCAATGGGGGATGAGGGGTGCAAGATAGTACTGGGGAGGAGGCCAGGCAAAGAGACGGACTCTGGGCAGGTGTCACGCCCGTAATCCCAGCCATCAAAGAGGCTGAGGCAGGAGGAGGAGGATCACAAGTTTGAGGCCAGCAACTTAGGAAGACCCTGTCTCAAAATTTTAAAATAAAATAAAAGGGGTTGGGGATGGAGCTCAGTGGTAAAGTGCCCCTGATCAATACCCAGTTAAAAAAAAAAAAAAAAAAAAAGCATGATCCAGGAAGTCTGGCTTCGCCTGATCCCATGGGAAACTCAAGTCCAAGTGTGTTACGCAGTCATTGCATCTTAGGGCAAAGAGTCCAAGGCTTTGTTAACCAGCATTAATTACTCATTAGCTGCAGAACACGTCCCCCCTGGGGTGGCACCCAGGCATCTCTGGGCAAAGAGCCCTAGGCAACCAACATTCCCAGCAGCCTCCAGATGGGGCAGCAGCAGAGCCCCAGGACCATCCCAGGATGCACGGGGCCTCCCTCTCACTGCTTCCCTGATCCCACAGCTGATCATTGAAATGAGTGCATTTGCCTTAGAAAGAACTCTGAGAGAGAAACCTTGGCATTACTGAAGAGTGTCAGAATTCCCTGTCTTGTAACTCATATTAGGGAGATACATTCAGCAAATACCTTCGCAATGAATCCGGGACCATCCTTCCTAAAGAAACCGGTTTTCAGGATACTGTGCAAGCAGGTGCCCAAGTCTGCCCGTGTGGCTGTCCTGCAATGGACAGCACTGACCCCACTGTGCTCAGTCTCATGGTCTCAGTCTTTTTCCACTGTCAGTCACAAGCGTGTCTGTAGAAGCTTGTTTTATCTTAGTCTGCAAGGTTGTAGTAGGTCCAGGGCACATCTATTTTCTAAGTACTATGTCGAAAGATGATGGGCTCAATAACCATTCCTCCTCCATGATGCAGGGTAGATAGTTGGCTGTTTGCTTCTGATGGTAAAAATGATATTCTATTTAATAATTGCTCAGACTTTTACCATGTGACTAAGGGATCATGCCAGCAGGAATTGCAAATCTAAATACCTCCAGGAAGCAGAAAATTATGTAAAAGAGTGAACCGTATCAGGTTTACCACAATAACACACTAGAGAGCATAAAAGGACTTTAATCAAAATACTATATGGGTCAAACAGAACTCTTCTTGGAGCAGGATTGGCCAGTGTGTCACCAGTGGGTGGTCTAAACAACAAGTCTGAACTCAGAGCTGGAAATTCAGGCCAATTAAATACGTGCTGGAGCTGGGTGTAGTGGTACACGCCTGTAATTCCAATGGCTCTGGAGGCTGAGGCAGGAGGATGGCAAGTTCAAATCCAGCCTCAGCAAGTTGGTGAAGAAGACACTAAGCAATTTAGAGAGATCTTGTCTCAAAACAAAAAATAAAAAGAGGCGGGGATGTGGTTCAGTGGTTAAGCACCCCTGGGTTCAATTTGAGGTACTTCCCAAAAACGTCCTGAATCTGTCATATCTGCCTGGGTCACTGGAGAACTAAAAGCTGTCCTTATTGTCTGTGCCTACCATGGGTGGACAGAAGCACCGGATTTCTCAGTCACATGCCCGTAGAACCAGACCTAGGGTGCTTGAGATACTTGCCTGCTCGCCAGGGAAATCTGAGTAGGAGCGACCCCCTGACTTAACACGGAAGACCCATTTCCTGTTATGGCACCCCTTATCTGGTGGCTCCTTAAATATTTCCTGAGGATACAAACGAGTGGGCTTCATAATGCTTGATTCCTGGCTTTCTAACTCACTCAGTGGTTTTCATTCAAAAAATGAATTTTTCTGTTTAATTAAGATGTGAAATTACATAGAGTTTTATAAGTTATTGGAGCAGATGTGAAGAAATCAGAACCCTGATACACTGCTAGTGACAAAAAAGTGTGGCAGTTCAAGTTAAAACACAGGATTTGCCTCATGACCCAGCAATTCTATTTCTGGGAATCTACCCAAGAGAAATGAAAAACATGTCCACACGACCTTGCACCTGCATGTTCATAACAGCGTTTTTCACGATAGCCCCAAAGTGAAAACAGTCCAAATGCCCATCAATGAATAAATGGATGGATACTTTAAATGTCGTAATTCCATGCAATGGAATATTATACAGCAATATACAGGAACAAAGTTCTGATACACGTTACAACAAGGTGAACCCTAAAAATATTATGCAAAGTGAAGGACGTTAGTCACAAAAGGCAACACATTTTCAGATTCCATTTATATGAAATGTCCAGAGTTGGCAAACCCACACAGGCAGGAAGTAAGTTAGTGGTTGCCAGAGGCAGCAGGGAGGAAGGGAGGGGAAGGGACGGTTAGTGGATAAGATTTTTTTTCTTTTTAAAATTTTAGTTTTTAAATGTTTGTAGTGGGGACTGAACCCAGGAGCACTTTACCACCGAGCCACATCCCCAGTCCTTTTTATTTTTTAATTTGAGACAGGGCCTCACCAAGTTGCTGAGGCTGACCTCAAACTTGCTGCCTCCTGCCTCAGCCTTCCAGGTAGCTAGGATTACAGGTGTGCACCACAGTGGCTGACTCAGGATTTCTCTTTTGGGTGGTGAAATGTTCTAAAATACAGTGTGGTGATGGTTTGTTCGTATATGTGAATTATATCTTAGTAACGCTCTTAATTTTTAAAAAAAGATAACAGGGCTTGGGGTGTAGCACTTGCCTATTATGAGTGGAGCCCTGCGTTGGATCCAGTGCTGCAAAAATAGAAAAACAAAAAAATTTAAATGATTACTTGGGCCATGAAGGTCTTTGCCATAGCTACCCAATAGTAGTATGTGAATCTATTACAGGATAATGCTTTTTTCACTGGTAGAACCGCAGTAGGCAATCAATAGATGTTCACTGATTGGGTTATGAATTCATTTTTCTTTTTGAACCCAGGGGAGTTTTACCACTGAGCTACATCCCTTATTTATTTATTTATTTATTTATTTATTTATTTATTTATTATCTTGAGACACAGTCTCACTCAGTTGCTTAGCATCTCACTAAGTTGCTGAGACTGGCCTGAAACTTGTGATCCTCCTGCCTCAGCCTCCGGAGCAGGCATGTGCCACCATACCCAGACCACACTTCTTTTTTTTTTTTTTTTTCAAAACAATTCTGACAATTTATTATTCTACTTTTTTTTTTTTTTTTTAAATCATGAACTTCCTCAACTTCATTAGGGATAAGAATTTTAAACGACCAATCTTTATGTTCAATTATGGAATCACACTGGGCTAAGAAATGGCTTTTACATGTTAGATCTTCAAAAGATGGACCAGTACAGTGGTCCTCAAATTTGAGAGTGCATCAGAATCACCTGAAGGATGGATGGGCACTTGGGGGGAAGAGCAAGAATTTGCATTTCCATTAGGTTCACAGGGATAGGGTTGCTGCTGGTGGTCTCAGGAGCACACTTTGAGAATCGCTAGATCAGCATTTCTTCTTTTAAATTGATCATCCCTTTTTTAAAAATTTAAAACAAAAAAAAAAGAAAAAGAAAAACGAGCCAGGCGTGGTGGCGCACGCCTGTAATCCAAACGACTTGGGAGGCTGAGTCAGGAGGATCACAAGTTCAAAGCCAGCCTCAGCAACTTAGCGAGGCCCTGAGCAACTCAGTGAGACCCTGTCTCTAAATAAAATACAAAATAGGGCTGGGGATGTGGCTCAGTGGCCAAGTGTCCCTGAATTCAATCCCTGGTTCCAAAAAAAAAAAAAAAAATTTAAAAACAATCACAAAGATACAGAAAAATTGGATATATAGTCCAAAGGCTTTTTTTTTTTTTTGGCTGGCAATGGACCTTTATTTTATTTTATATGCACTACTGAGCCACAACCCCAGCCCCCAAAGACTCTCTTAACTGAGCCATGTGAGAGGAAGTTGCTGACATAACACAGAAGGTGTTAACCTTTGTGGAATTCCTGCAAACACCGATGTGTGTCTACCATCTCATCTTCACACACTATTCACATTTTGCCAGTTTCCCCAACAACATTTATTTACAGCCAAGGGACCCAGTTCTGCATCATGCACTGAGCTAATTGTCATGCATCTGTGGCCCTGGAACGATTCCCCAGCCTCTCTTTGACTTTCACAACCCTGAGACTTTAGAAATGTAAGCCAGTTATTTTTCAGTGTGCCCCTTCACTGGGGTTTGTCTGTTCTACATTGAGTACTAGGGGTTGAGCCCCAGGGTGCCAGACCTTGAAGCTCCGTCTCCAAACCTTTTTATTTTTAAATTTTGAGACAGGGTCTACCACATTGCTGAGGATCTTGCTAAATTGCTGAGGGTGAGCCTCAAACTTGCCATCCTCCTGCTTTGGCCTCCCTAGTTGCTGGGATTACAGGCACACCCCACCCGCCCTGCCTGCTAATTAGTCTTGAGTAGGTTCAGCTTCTGCACCTTGGGTAGGAAAATCATAGGAATGCCTCTGTGCTCTCCGGGTGTCCTATCAGGGGTCACACGATTTCAGTGCGTCCCATTCTGGATCATGTTAACTTTGATCACTTAATCAATGTGCTATCTGTCAGCCTACAGTACCTACCAAGTTCCTCTTTTCCTCTTTGCAATTAACCTACATTTTTTGGTGAGGCACTTTGAAATGACCTAAACAACCAATCATCATCAAACTTTCAATTTTTTCCTTTATTTATAGCTTTATTGCCTTGTGATTTGATTTTTTTATTCAACAGACTTATAATCTTTTACTATTATCCTTTATTTTGATGCTCAAATCATCCCTGACGGGCCAGTGGGAGCCGCCTCTGGCTGGCTTCCCTGTCCTTCCGACATGTCCCTGACATTCTTTGAGCACTTACTTCCTCACTCGCACAGCCAAGTGTTCCATGTTCTTCTGGTACTTTCCAGGTGGTAGTCCTGGAATCAGCCATTTCTCCAAAGAACTGTGGTTCCCTTCAGGTGAGAATGAAAGGAAGCCCGAATCTGGTCGATACTATTGCTCTCAGGCCTTCCCAGGGGGAGCCCAGCAGTGCTCACACGCTGTGTGCCTGCGCTCAGTTGCTGTGTCGCAGACTGTCCCAAATTTAACAGCCGGAAGCAGGGCACATTTATTGCCTTAGGTTCTTCTAAGGAGTTGGGGGTCTGGAGCTGGGCATGGCTTGGTGGGGTTCCTTGCGTCAGTGTCTCACAAATCGCCAGCTGGAGCTGCGGTCTGGCCTCAGGCTCAGCTGGGAGGACCTTCTTCCAAGCCCCGGTGATGGCAGCATTCAGATCTCCGTGGGCGTGTTGAGCTGAGGGCCTCAGGTTCTTACTGGCTGTGGGCTGAAGGCTGCCCTCAGTTCCTTGCCACCAGGCCTGTCCCCAGGACAGTGCGCTACAGAGCAGTGGGCTTGGTCAAAGCAGCAAGAGGGACGTTGCCTCGGAGCCACAGAACCCACACCCTGTTACCTTTGCTGGATTCTGTTGGTTAAAGCTAGTCGCAGGCTCTGTCCACAGTCAAAGGCTAGAAACCAGGAGGTGTGGAGGCTGGGGCACCTCTTTAGAAGGAATTTCTTGTAGAATCACCTTACCAAGTGGCAGATGCGAGGGTGGACCCAGGCCTCCCAAAATGAACAATCCCAGGCCATCAGAGAGGAAATCTGTCTCACACACACACACACACACACACATACACGCATTTATGTTTAGATTTCTATTTACCCATCCATCCTTTATCTTTCCACTCAAAAACCTGATTCTTGCCGAGCACATGCCTGTAATCCCAGCGACTCAGGAGGCTGAGGCAGGAGGATGGTGAGTTTAAAGTCAGCCTCAGCAAAAGTGAGGCCTAAGCAACCAGTGAGACCCTGTCTCTAAATAAAATATTAAAAGACTGGTTATTGTGGCTCGGTGGTTAAGCGCCCCTGGGTTCAATCCCCAGCACCAAAAGAAAACCTCGATTCATGCTAATACATCTGATTTCAGTCCAACATCACAGGGTCCATTGTGGTTTCTTCCCTCTCCGCATTGCACCCCCCTCCTCTGACAGTGAGAAACTTACTGATTCATTTGGTTGCTCCCCTCCCTCCTCTAAATTGCCGCACCAGCCTGCCCAGGCTTTGGTTTGGGTGTGGTCTGAGTACACCCCCAGAGGTTTGGTGTTGGAAGCTCGATTCAAGGCGGTGACATTGAGGTGGTGGAACAGATTTGAGGCGGGGTCCAGCAGAAGGTGACTAGGTCATGGGGGGGGGTGCTCTCCCAAGGAACAGATGCATTTATTGTGGAACCCAGAGGTTTCCCTGAGAAGGAGTGGTTCTATAAAGAGCAAGATGGTCCCTCCCCACTCTCTGCTTCCTGTCTTGTCACGTGACTGCTCCTTGCACACACTTCCCCCCATGACGCCATCTGCCATGCTATGATGTAGCCAGAAGGGCCTCATCAGAGCTGAGCAGAAACCAGTGCCATGCTCTTGGCCCTCCAGAACCTTGAGCTAAGTAAACCTCTGTTCTTGACAAATTTCCCAGCCTCCGGCATTTCATTACAGCAATGGAAAACAGACTAACACCCCTCACGGAGGGATGCCATTGTTATCACACTCCGGCTCTGACATACACACTGAACACCCTGTGTGGATGCTCCACCCTCTGGGCTCTGGTCTCCCCACTGCCTGGACCCCTACTGTCATGGCTCTGACCCCCGCAGCTCCCCATCTCTCCACACCAGGCCTGCGTACCTCACTGTGCACCAACTCCTTCCTCAGGACTGAGAAGGAACACGTCTTTCCTTAATATTTTCATTTTTCCTCATTAAATACGATTCCCCTCCTCTCCCCAAAGACGAGAGAAACCTAGCCTGAACAGATGGCATGAAGTGCGGGTGGCTATTCTATAAATTTGCAGCTTATTAGCTGGAGTTGAAAGCTGAACGCTAATGTGTGAAGCAACAGAAAAAGAGAACCCACAGCCGGAGGAGAGGAGGAGGAGGAGCGTGCCCAGCATTTCCATCCTACCTGGTGTCTTGCAGGGGCCCGTCTGTTCTCCAGCCAGAAATGCCCGTTTTTCTCCCCTTGGCATGAGCTCAGTGCTGCACTTCCTTCAAGGGCCAGTTCGAGGCCCCTTTCTCCCCAGAAGTCCCTCACTGACCCCAGCCAGCCATGTACTCCCTTTGAAAATCCCAAACCTCCTCTGGCCGGCGTCGCGCCCACGCCCCAGCTCTTGCATCTGGCTGACCCTGCGCTGATCTCCTGCTTTGGCACACAGGCACGTTCTCTCTTCCTGAACTAGAAAGTTCCTTAAAGATGGACCTCAGTGTGTCTTTGGTGCAGACGTTTATTGGTAGAAACCAGCCAGGCTGGACAGGGACACGATGTCAGGGAGGGGAGGGCAGGACATTGGGAACCCTTTCAGATGGGCGGCCACAGCGACTTCGTGTTTTGTTCTCCTGTTCACTCTTTTGGTTTGAGGGCATGTGCAGCATGGAATTATTCTGTAAGCCTGTGCTGAACTATAATCTAGCATGCACGGGACCACACAGCATGTCTGGAACAGTGGATCCCAGAATACATGCACACTGTATCCCCCTTATCCCAAATGGTCATCAGTGGCCTGCAGGTAAAACTGGAGGGGTAGCTTGACTTACAGCGCTGTTTTTCTGGACCCTGTACATCATACTAACCCCATAATTTAGAGGCTGCACTGTGTATGGATGTAATTACATTTACAACCCATTGGGAGAGAAGGATCAAAAGTCAAGGTGGCCTTCTGAATCAGAATTGGAGTTTTAAAGAGCAGCAGCCTTTGCTGCAATAGGAATAATGTCAGGTTCCTAGAATGTTCTGGACTGCCAGCCTTTTGTGTATCGCAGCCACTGTGTTTAAAGGGTTGCTTCCCATGGATCTTTCAAAGCTGTTCAGTGTGTGGAGGAGGTGCATGTGATTTGAATTTCAGACTTATTTATAAAAACACATCAGAAGCTTATCTAACAGTAGAATCCCTAGTAACTATGCAGAGGTTGGACATTCATTATGCTGGCAAAATATTAAATCATTCGACCCCAGACACTAAAAAGCGTCAAATGGCCAGGCATGGTGGTGCATGCCTATAATCCCAGCAGCTCCAGAGGCTGAGGCAGGAGGATTGCAAGTTCAAAGTCAGCCTCAGCAATTTAGCGAGGCCCTAAGCAACCCAGGGAGAACTTGTCTCTAAATACAAAATTAAAAGCACTGGGGATGTGGCTCTGTGGTTAAGCGCCCCAGGGTTCAATCCCTGGTGCAAAAAATAAAAAAGCATTCAGTGTGGGACATCTTGGCCTTTTGAGAGTGCAACTTCCTGGAGACCTGTGGGTATGATCATTATTTGTTTTCTCTTGTTGATGTTCATAACACTATAAGAGCGTGACTCGGGACTGACAGCGCCTTCGAGTAACATTATCAGGCTTTCCCTGATCAGCCTGGTCTGACATCCCCAAGCAGACCCGGAGCTGGCCCAACCGCACGCAGTCACAACGCAGCGCAGCACCGCCCCCGGCTGCTGGCAGCGCGACAGGCGGTTCCACTTGGCTGAGCGGTTCCTGTAAGGGGTGGAAGCAGGAAGAATGCATGTGAGCTGCCAGAACATGTGAGCTGCCGCGGAGGATGGAACCTGAGCACGTGAAGAGGGCGAGGGAGCCCACTCCGCGCTCCTTCCTTTTGGCAAAAACAAAAGACAAAAGACAACTCGTGGGAGAGGGGCAATTTTTAGATCTGTTAGCAATGCCCAGCTTTGGAGGATTTTCCATCAAATTCAAAGGTCCTTTTTTTTTTTTTTTTTTTTTTGGAAGTGGAACATTTGAATCGGCTCCTGTAAATAATTGGACACACGTGTGTGCACAAGCACACGCCGTGTAGTTGCCCAGGCAGTGTCTTAAGAAATTAAACTGGTCTTTTCACTCTTGCTCTGCATGTCGAGATTGCTCAGGTGGCCTCTGCGTGTTCTGGGCCCTCTGAGGTGCCCAAGGGACAAAAGGACAGGTTTCCGTGCTTGGGACAGGGTTAGCTCTAGGGAAGACTCTCGGTATTCTTAGCCTAGTCTTTTGTTTGCTGAATTTCCATTCCAAATCGACACTCCCCCAGGAGGAAGGAGCCCTCATGAAGGAGGCTGGGCGGGAGCAGGCAGCATGAATCTATTCTCAAACACACAGAGGCCGAAATGGTCTTCATGTGAAAAACGGTGTTTAAAAATGAGAGGATTTTGTTCCAGATGAGGTTCTGTGATGGATTCTTTTGTTCAGCAAATGCTCCAGTTGTTTTGGATAGATATTTGAAACTTCCATTGGCTGATTTCCTTCAAAAGTTCCACCTGTACTGATCAAAATGTTATTGGAAAATGCTGGAGATGATTGCTTTTTCCTCTGCCAGAATACTAGGCAATGGAAGGGGCATGGGGTTTGAAACCAGTCCCATCTGAAACCCACTTCTGTCCCTGACTAAGTAACAGCAGACACCTCACACTCTGATCTTCAGTTTCTTTCTTTCTTTCTTTCTTTCTTTCTTTCTTTCTTTCTTTCTTTGGTACTAGGGACTGAACCCAGGGGTGCTTAACCACTGAGCCACATCACCAGTCCTTTTTATATTTTTATTTTGAGACAGGGTCTCACTAAGTTGCTTAGGGCCTTGCTCAGTTGCTGAGGCTGGCTTTGAACTTGCAATCCTCCTGCCTCAGCCTCCCAAGCTGCTGGGATTACAGGTGTGTGCCACCATGCCTTGCTGATCTTCAGTTTCTGTGTCCACAAAATGGGGGTCATTTTTCCAGCCTCACAGAGCTCTGTGCTGTAACCAGTACAGTGCTGGCCTAAAGTAGGTGCTCAGGAATCAAAGTGACCATTGTTTTTATTACCTTTCAGAGTCTGAAGCTTGCAGAGGTTGCATGTCACAGATGGTCATGGAAGACCAGCAGCTTGGACCTGATTCCTACCTAGGCCACAGAGCAGGACAACAGGCAGCTCCTCTAGGATTTCACGATTCAGAGTTCAGATTCTACGGGAAGAACTACTTAAGGAAACGTGTCTTTCAAAATCCACCGAAAGGAACAAAAGTATGATCCCACTCACTGGAGGGACCTGGAGTGGCCCATTCAGAGAGCTGGAAAATGGAACGGAGGTTACCAGGGGCTTGGGGTTTGCCAACCTCATGTTTGCATGAGGTTTCTGTTTGGACAAAGTTCTGGAGATGGATGGGGCCACTGGCTGCATAGCAGTGTGAATGCCCTCGGTGCCACTGATCTGTATACCTAAAAATGGTTAAAAGGATAAATTTTTATGCTACTTTTTTTTTTACCACAATTTTAAAAAAGAAAAAAAATCCATCTGAATGAAGCGAATCAAGATACCTCCCATCGTCAAATAGTATGGAACTGTTAGAGGAAATGGGGTAGATTTTATTCTACAGACATGGAAAGATGCCCAGGATGTATTGCTAAATAAAAAAAAGCAATTTGCAACCATATGTGTGGTATGAGACCCATTTTTTTTCTGCTTGAATTGCTTTACATGTATTAACTATTCTAATCTCATGACATATACCCTATTATCATCACTCCATTTTGCAGATGAGAAAATTAAAACCACAGAGGGGCTCAGTACCTTGTCTCAGAACCCAGATCTGGTAGGTAACAGACTTTCCATCCAGCTTGGACCACAAAGTCAGTTCCACACCTCCAGCCCGGACTTCCCTGGGAGCCTCTTAGATATGCAGATTCTCTGGCCCCACCCCAGCCTCAGAATAAGAATCTGAGGGGTAACAAGAACCCCAGTTGATTCTAGTGCACTTAGTCTGAGAAGAGGAGGGTTAAACCGTTATGTAGCACAATGTAATAACAAATGTTAATATAGACATAGAAAACTGTGCTTGGAATTTGGTGGATTTTTTTCTTTAAGGGGACAGTGAATTCTAGAAACTAGACAAAAAACAACAAAAAAAATCTGTGTTAAATTGGTCATGAACTTGTCTATTTATTGCCATTCTGGGGATGGAACCCAGGGTCTCACACATGGCCCATGTGAGCCATGTGAGCACTGTAACGAGAGAGAGAGAGAGAGAGAGAGAGAGAGAGAGAGAGAGAGAGAAAGAAAGAGAAAGAGAAAGTTAGAAATGTTTTACTCTTGAAGTTCCTGCCTAGAGCCCCCTGAATGCAGCCCTTTTTGATATAATCACACCTTACAAGGTTGAACTCAATTCTGAAGTGTAATACTTTGGAATATGGTGAAGTTTGATTTTCATATATATATATTTTTGGGGGGGAGGTGGGGTACTGGGAATTGAATCCAGGGGCACTTAACCCCTGAGCTACATCCCCAGCTCTTTTTATCTTTCATTTTGAGATAAAGCCTCGCTAAGTTGCTGAGGCTGGCTTTGAACTCGTGATCCTCCTGCCTCAGCCTCCTGAGCTGTGGGATTATAGGCATGGGCCACTGCACCCACCTTCACTCACAGTCTTTTAAAGCTACTGGCAATTCACCCACTGAGGAAAATTGCCCCGAGCATTGTTAATTAGCCCACTAATAAATGTATTTTTAGAATCTATTAGTCAAACGGAGATACAAAACCTATAACACAGGGTCCTTCCCCAGAAACAGATGATCTAGGGCACTTTGCCAATGTTATCTATTGACCAGGAATGGAGAAGGTGTCAATCTAAGGATCTGGAGCTGACTAGACCACCGTAAACCATTTTGTGATCACCAGACTGATGTGATCCCCGCACACTGACTGATGTGATCCCTGCACACCGGGGGACCCCACAGGCATCTCTCCCTCTCGGGTGGCCCACATCCTCCTTTGAATGTGCTCCTGTCTTTCCCAGATAAACCTCTGTGCCTCCATATCTGACACGTCTAGACTGCTTTTCCACAGTGTTTGTCAGGGACAAAGTTGGTCCTGAGCTGTGGTCCCTCTCTCTGGGGCCTTCTCAGACCCCCTTTGGTGACACCAGGACATTAAGCCACATTTAGCCAATTAGTACTACGGGACTGACTATGGTGAAGCTTGTCACGTTCTTTTAATACACGTCGACATCTCACTTATAACCCCGGGTTCCAGGCCCAGTACCAAAACCAAAACAAAACAAAAAGCCAGAAAAGCAACTTCTAATACAGAGACAGAAGAACATACTTTAAACTTGATGCACAAACACCACTGGCCTGCGGGGTGGTGGCAGTTAGCAGAGTGAGCTCTGGCCGCACAGATGCCAAATCCCAGCTTGGCAATTGCCGTGGTGAGACCTTCACCTTAGCCTCAACTTCACCTCATTTTTATTTTTATTTATTTTTTGGCACTGGGGATTGAACCCAGGGGTGCTTTATCACTGAGCTACATCCCAACCCTTTTAGTTTTTAAATTTTGAGACAGGGCCTAAGTTGGTGAGGCTGGCCTCGAACTTGCTATCCTCCTCCCTCAGCCTCTTGAGTCGCTGGGATCATAGACCTGCGCCACCATACCCGGCTCCTTTACCTCTGTATTCCCAGTTTCTTAAGTATCAGAGAATGATGATGGTATCATGGGGCTGTCACCAGGGTAAAGACGAAGCACACAAAGCCTACACTGTTGGTGGCACTGTACCCCTGCCTTGCCTGTTGGTTGCTGGTTTGTATGCACAGCACCGTGTCCTGAGCCACCTCACCCTCCTCCTTTGCGTGCCACTTCTCTCCAGGGGCCGCTCATTCCTGCCACCATGATGTCTGAGTTTTTCTCCTTCCTGGCCTTTACTCTCTAGTGTTTATTCTGAACCCTTAACAGGGCCCAATCCAAGACCCACAGCCTAGGAGGAAGGCCAGGAGAGACCAAGGCCCAAGTAGGAGTACTCACCTACCAACTATCAGCACCCGCTCTTGTCCCTTAGGAAGAGCGAAATGGCGATGCTTTTATCTCCATCGTGTGACATGTGGCTGTGCTCTCATGCCTCCGTACTGTAAATATCATGGGATGTGAACAGGAATACGTGGTGGGGTCTTCTTTGCTTCGTTTTCAGCTCTTCATTGCATCTTTAAAGTACGACATTAATTGTTGCCACACTTGGTAATTTTTAAAGGTCGGGTTTGTGCATGATTGTTCATTTGCTCATGAAATGAGTCTACTGGACACCAGCTGCGTGGCAGACGCTGTGCTGGGTGGGAGACAGAGAAGGAAGGTGCCGACTGATCCTCAAGGATGCCCAAGTTTGTAAGAAAAATGGGAGGGGGCTGGGGTTGTGGCTCAGGGGTAGAACATTCACCTAGTATGTGTGAGGCCCTGGGTTTGATCCACAGCACCACCTAAAAAATTAAACAAAGGTATTGTGTCCACCTACAACTAAGATAAAATATTTTTTAAAAAATGGGAAGAAATGACAGTCACTCAGAAAGTTCCAGCCAGGTAAGGACTGGGGTGGAGCTCAGGGGTGGAGTGCTTCCCCAGACTCCTGAGGCTCCAGCCTCCATCCCCAGCACCACCGAAAACAAAAGCAGATGCACTCAGGGCGCTGGGGGTAGATTCCTTAGGTGTCACAAGGAGGAGTTTAATGCCCTCAAGCTTTTCCCCACAACTATGAACATGTTTGAGGCCTGAAAAAAAATGTATCATGCCGGAAATATGAAAAGAAGATGACAATATCAAATAGATATTTACTGTCTGTAAAATGGAACATAACATTGACCACAGGCAAGTTCCCCGAGTAGTTACAAAAGTCATCACATCTGAAAATAATTTGTAAACTAGCTATTTTTCCCTTTCCTGCAATTTCAGGTCTATGTAATTATTGCTGATCTAAACAACTGTGAATTGAAATAATTACTCATCGTCAAAACAACATTGTAAAACAAATTGCTTCAAAAGTACACCATAAAGTGGTATTTAATTTGGGATGTGGACACATTTTAATATGTAGTAGGGTGCAGGGTGGGGCCCCGGCAAGGCCCACCAGTAGCTTTGGAAGGGCCAGGGTTCTGCCATGTTAGCTCCTAGGAATGATGAGCAGCTAGGGAGCCAAGAACTGCCTCCAGGTAATGCGTGAGAGGAGTCCAGAAGGGCCAGGGAGGCAGGAACATCAGTTTGCTAGGGCTGCCTTAATAAGGTGCCGGATTCCAGGTGGCTTACACATAGAAACTGCATTGTCTCACAGGTCCGGAGGCTGGAAGGTCAGATCCAGGTGTGGGCAGGGCTGGCTCCTCCCCTGGGTGTGAGCCAGAGTCTGTTCCTTGCCTCCTCCTTCCTTCTGGTGCTTTGCCAGCAACTCACTGCGTTCCTGGCTGTGGCAGCATAACTGGTCTTCACCTGACTTTCTCTCCTGTATTGAAATTTCCCCTGTTTATCGGGACGCTGGTCATCTTAAAGAGGCCCCACCCTTCTCCAGTATGATCGCATCCTGATTTAACTAATTACATCTGCAGTGACCCTATCTCCAAATAGGGTCACATTCTGCAGCCCTGGGGTTCAGGACTTTGGTGTATGATCTTTCAGAGACACAAAGCACCCCACGGCATGGGTGCAGAAGTGACAAGAAGACGGCCACAGTCGTGTGTAAACACCTTACAAATGAGCAGAAGAGGGGCCAGTGGGGAACAGATTTTGGGAACAGAAACAGGTAAGATGAGGCTGGAGTGAGGGCAGGGACACAGGTCAGGTCACATCTTGTAAACCAACATGGGTTTAATCCAAAAGCCAGAATTTTTCAAGGTGTTATTTAAATATCAAAATGAAGCCACAAAACAATCCTCATGGTTCTCTGTCCTCTTCCTATGGAAGCTCCCCTGACCTTGAGACCTCGAAGCCAACAAGGGAGGAACCAAGCCCAGCACTTTACAGAGTCCTCTGGGTCACACACTCGTTCCTGGCAAACCAGACTTAGACTTGTGTCCAAGTCTCTGCCTTCTACTTACCATGCTATTTTTATGTGTCTCACTTAGAAAGTAATTTTTTGGTTGTTATGGAATCTTTGATCATAATTCTGTGGATCCATTTTTTTTTTCTTTTTTGTGCTGGGGGTAGAACCCAGGGCCTCACACAGGCTGAGGTGTGCTCTGCCACTGAGCCACACCCCAGTCCAGAATTGGACAGATTTGACTATAGAGTAAAATATAAACTTCTACATGGAAAAAGACATTTTATTTTATTTTTTTTTATTTTTTAGGAACCAGGGATTGAACTCAGGAACACTCAGCCACTGAGCCACATCCCCAGCCTTATTTTGTACTTTATTTAGAGACAGGGTCTCACTGAGTTGCTTAGTGCCTTGCCTGTACTGAGGCTGGCTTTGAACCTGCGATCCTCCTGCCTCAGCCTCCCGAACCACTGGGATTACAGGTGTGTGCCACCGTGCCTGGCTAAAAGACATTTTAAAAAGCTGAAGGACATAGGACAGGCTAGAATAAAATATTTACAGCATATATTTTGATTAAGGCTTAACATCCTAAAGGCACGAAAACAGCTAGGAAAGAAAAGAAAAACTCAAAAGGAAAAGAGGCAAACCAGAGGAACAAATTTGGGGGTAGTAGCAAAATGAATGGCTGACAACCAATAAAATGTCTCGCTACCGCTGGGCAAGGCGGCACACACCTGTAATCCCAGAGACTCGGAGGCTGAGGCAGGAGGATCCCAACTTCTAGGGCAGCCTAGGCAACTTAGTGAGACCCTTTCTCAAAATATAAGAATTAAAAGAACTGGGGGTGTGGCTCAGTGGTAAAAGCACCACAAGGTCCAACTTTTGTAAGGGCAGGAGTCAAAGGTCATTCCCAATGCACCTTGCTTTGTTTCTAGAGGAAATTGGCAGCAGCTGTGAAAATTGAAGAGCCAAATACAGTTGTGATCAGAAAGTCCAATTCTGGGCATTGGTTCTGAAGATAGAGAGGACTGGTAGCCTTCCATCTGACTCTGGAACTCATGCATTTTTTTATTTTTTATTTTTTTGGTGCCAGAGATTGAATCCAGGGGTGCTTCACCACTGAACCACAGCCCTTTTCAAAAAAAGAAATGTTTTTAGTTGTAGATGGACATAATAACTTTATTATGTGGTGCTGAGGATCAAACCCAGTGCCTCACACATGCTAGGCAAGCACCCTACCACTGAGCCACAACCCCAGTCCTTTGTATATTTCATTTTTAGACAGGGTCTCCTAAGTTGCTTAGCACCTCTCTTTTGCTGAGGCTGGCTTTGAACTTGCGATCCTCCTGCCTCAGCCTCCCAGGCCACTGGGATTACAGGTATGCACCACCGTGTCCAGCTAGACCCTGTACATTTAATCACTCCTTACTATGCGTCTCACCTATGTATACATGACCGCGTTATTGAAATATGGAGGCTACATCTAAAGCTCTACAATGATTGCGATGCATCTTCTAAGACAGGGAGCATGATGTGGAGGGATCAGTGCCAGACCCGGAGGTAGGAGGCCCGGATTCAAGTTCCAGTTCTGGCAGTGGATGTGAGATCTTGGGACCCAAAGGCAACAGCTTGGGCTGTTTCCTCCTCAGCCAGTGATGGCGTTGGATTACGCAGCATTTAAGGTCTCTTTGACCTCCACTAGACCACTCTTTTTGTTTATGAGATATTCAGTATCTGTTTCTGTCTGTGTATCTTATCTATCCACCTATCTGTCCATTGATGTTAACAATTTCAGGGGGAGTAAAAATACTCTACATAAGAAAAATATTCTAACGATACAAAAGAATGCACGGTGACAAAGTTTCCCCTCGCCCAAGAAACAGCGCTCCAGCTTCTCCCCTGACAGCTACTCTAACCACTCTATTGTGTCTGTATGTTGTCCACCCTGCCTTCTTCCATGGAACCATCCAGAAATGGACCTGCTGGGTGACATGCTATGAGCATTTTGCATTTTAATAGATAGTGCTAAATCATCCATCAATGCCTTAGATCATCAGACTCTTTGATTTCCGTTATTCTGCAAGATAAAAAAAAAAAAAATCACATCTGCCAGGTGTTGTGGTGGTGCCTGACTGCCTGGCTCTTCTCCCAGCTGCTTGGGAAGCCAAGGCAGAAGGATTACCAACCCCAGGAGAACCCACGGCCAAAAAAAAAAAAAAAAAAAAATATGGTGGCACATACCTGGAATCACAGCATCTGGGGAGGCTGAGGCAGGAGGATCACAAGTTCAAAGCCAGCTTTAGCAACTTAGCGAGACCCTGTCTCAAAATAAAAAATAAAAAGGACTGGGGATGTGGCTCAGTGGTTAAGTCCACTGGGTTCAATCCGTGGTACCAAAAAAGAAGAAAAAATGTCACATCTAGTTATTCTGCCTGACTTTTCTTCTCTTGGGTATGAGATTGAGAATCCCTTAATATACTTAAAAATTATCATCATTTATTACTTTATGAGTCATTTATCTTGTACAACTAAGATTTTTGTTAGAATTTAAAAAAAAAGGGGGGCATCCTTAGTAACCCTCTCATGGGAAGATGGAACTTAAAAAGACATTGTGTTGTAGGCTGTTGGGTTCCAGGTGGGTGGAATGGCCAGACGAGAGAGAAGGGAGGGCCACAACAACCAGAAGCACTCGCTTTGATGGTCAGAGTGGCTGCCACATTCAGAAGGGTTTCAAGCAACATCAACAAAGACACAAGCAAAGAAGGCTATCTGCAGAGGGGAGCCATGACGCACAAAGCCTAAAACATTTACTGTCCGATCCTTTACATGAAGTGTTTGCTGACCCCTGAGAGGGATAACACAGAAACGGAGGCTGAGATGGGGCTTCTGGGAGATGCAGAGGGAGTGGCATCTCAGAGGGGAAGAGTCACTGTCCAGGAGATCAGAGGCCTTGACAGTGCTGGGTGCAGCCAGGAACCAGGAAAGATGGAGGTGGGAGTGACTTGGAACTGGCATTTAGGACGGAGGTCACTGTGACCTCTGGTGGCGTTCTCATGAGCCTTGGTACAGACTTCTGAGTTACAAGGGGGAATTAAAACAAACAAACAAAAACAGAAAAGAAGGAGGGAGAGGTTAAGTAGGGGTGGGGGAGACCTGGTCGTAAACCATGAGTTTTTAGTTCATTGAAAACAATTGGCAAGATTTCTTTAAGACGAATCATTGGCATCATGAATATGAAGATTGTTCACACCGGTCATTTCTTTGAGGTACACTGTGACCTGATCCATGGGTCTTTCCAGTTCTGATCTCTCACTGTATAATGACATTGGGTGCAAATCAGTCCATCCCCTTTGGTGAAGTGATCCGACCAGGCCAATTACTAGGAGAGTGGGAGCTATAACTCGGCTTTGAATTCCAACTCTTTTCCACTTCATGGCGCCATTTTTTTTTTTAACTTTTATTTATTTATTTTTTTATTAACTTTTTTTGACAGTGATAAATGTTTTTTAAAAAAATATTTGTTCAGCTGGGCATGGTGGCATACACCTGTAATCCCAGCAGCTCAGGAGGCTGAGGCAGGAGGATTGAGGGTTCAAAGCCAGCCTCAGCACAGGCAAGGCCCTAAGCAACTCAGTGAGACCCTGTCTCTAAATAAAATACAAAATAGGGCTGGGGATGTGGCTCAGTGGGGGAGTGTCCCTGGGTTCAATCCCTGGTTCCAAAAAACAAAAAAATGTGTTCATACACATATATAGGGTAATAATGTCTGTCTCAATCTACAGTCCTTCCCCTCCCTACCCGCCCCACCCCTCCCCTCACACCCCTCTGCACAATCCAAAGTTCCTTCATTCTTCCCTACCCACCCCGCACTACGGATCAGCATCTGCTTATCAGAGAAAACATTCGGCCCTTGGTTATTTGGGATTGGCTTATTTCATTTAGCATGATCTTCTCCAGTTCCATCCATTCACCTGCAAATTCCTGACGCCATTTTTATCTTCTGGGAGCATCTGACATCCACAGGTCTTCCGTGAATGTTTTAAATAATTACACATTTCATTTCTAGACTCTGTGCTTCATTCTTTTCCAGCCTTCTGTTTTCAATACCTTCTTACATTTTTGTAACAATGTCATCAGCGAGGTGTAACTTACATACATAAAACGACCAATTCAGTTGTCGGTTTATGTGATCACTGTCCTGTTTAAGACGTAGAACATTTCTGTCATCGCAAAATACATGCTGATTCCAGGCAACCACTGATTCCCATCATAGGCTATTTTTCTCTTTTCTAGAATGTCATGTAAATGGGTTCCTTTGGTGTTCAGTTTTTTTCACCTAGCACAATGTTTTTGAAATTCATCCATGTTGTGAATATCAGTTCATTGCTTGTTTTGGTACCGGGGATTGAACATAGCTGCGCTTAACCACTGAGCCACGTCCACAGATTTTTTAATGTTTTACTTTGAGACAGGGCCTCACTAAGTTGCTTAGTTGCTGAGGCTAGTGATCCTCCTGCCTCAGTCTCTGGAGCTTCTGAGATTACAGGTGTATGCCACCATGCCCAGCCAGTTCATTGCTTTTCACTGCTCATTGGCATTCCAGTATATAAATATATAAATTTACCATTATTGTCTATTCACTTGCTGATAGATATTTTGGTTATTTTCTGCTTTATGTTTGCTATTGCAAATAAAGAGGCTGTAAGCATTTGTGTTCAAGTCTTCACATGCACCTATCGTCATTTCTTTTCTTTTCTTTTTTT
>JAJEJO010000306.1:75647-112819 GCA_020662805.1 Glaucomys volans | reverse complement strand
GGGAGGCTGAGGCAGGAGGATCGAGAGTTCAAAGACAGCCTCAGCAACTTAGCAAGGCCCTAAGCAATTCAGTGAGACCCTGTCTCTAAATAAAATACAAAATAGGGCTGGGGATGTGGCTCAGTGGTGGAGTGCCCCTGGGTTCAATCCCCAGTACCACCCCCCCCCCAAAAAAAAGTCAATTGACCAGGGCAGGGGATATAGCTCAGTTGGTAGAATGCTTGCCTTGCAAGCCCAAGGCCCTGGGTTTGATTCCCCAGCACTGCCAAGGGAAAAAAAAAGGAAGTCAATCGACCATATGTGTGAGCTTTCTGAACTCTCTGTTCTATTCATTAACCTGTCTATTCTTATACCAATGTCACACTGTCTTAATCATTATAGCTTTACAATTAGTATTGAAATCAGCTAGTGCAATTCCTTGAACTTTGTCCTTTTTTTTCAAAAAGTCTTGGCTCTTCTACATCCTTTGCAATTCCATATCGATTTCAGAACCAGCTTGTCAATTTCTTCAAAAAGATATGCTGAGGTTTTGATAAGGATCACATTGAATCTATAGATCAATGTTTTCAGTAAAAGAATATTATTCAGGGTTTTTGAGCTTTATGCACAATAGCTGGTGTTTTCTGAGATATTTTTATTGTGAGCTCATCTTCCTTAGAAATCATTCTCTGGTGATTTGTTGAGGCCTGGAGTTAAAGTGTATTTTCCAGAGAAGATTTGTAAACACGAATTTTTCTCAGGCGTAATTTACTACCCTGGTTTACTTTAGACAAAAATTTTAACAAAAATAGTTTGTTTTTGCTGTTGTAGAACGGTGTCCAATTCTAGTCATTTGGCTTTTTCTGTTTTCTCATGGATGTAGAGGTGAGGAAGACTGACAGTTTGAGATGTCCCGGGAGAAGAGCTGTCTCTGAAGAGGGTCTGAGGAGTTCCCAGAGGAGAGGGGGGAACTCCACTCAGGACCAGCAGGGTTCTTGGCATATATGACGGAAAAGATTTTGGCACGAGCCAGACAGAGGCGTAGACGGAGGTTTATTTAGGAAAGTAGATCCACATTCAAAGGAGAATGTGGGCTGTCTGGAGAGTGAGAAGCAGCCCTGTCTTGGGGTCCAGGGTTTATAGAAGGGCTGTATCAGGGGCTGGCCTGGAGGTGGAGCCAGGTGGGGCTGCACAATTTCTCACCAGTTTTCCTGTGCTGGTGTACTCCCTCATTTTACAAGGACACGGGCCAAGGGTGTGGGCCAAGGTCATGGTGCTCATGATTTACCACCATGCTTTCTGCATCGCACCGGCTTGTGGGCATTTCCTTTAAGATTCAGTATTTTTCTCTTTATCTAAATCCCTCTCTCAGTACCACTATGCTTGTGTATAAAATGGACAAACTAAAGGAACGTATTGCTTCTCAATCAGATTGACCACTTCAGGGGCTGGGGATGTGGGTCAGTGGTCGAGTTTATCTACAAGGACCTGGGTTTGATCTCCAGCCCCAGAAAGGAAAACACAATAAAGATCAACCCGTTTGTGCAGGGTTGGTTGGATTAGACAACTCAAGGAGGGGGGTCCTTTGGAATTAAGATGGGAGTCTTTAGAATGGAAGCAACTGAGTTTCCTTCCTTTATTATGAAAATAGAGCCAAGCAGCAGCAGATCTATCCTAAGTGGTCTTTGTTAGAAATGAACCATACAAATGTAAAAATAGATAAATAGGCTCCTGATATTCACCACAGGTGGCACTCAGCGGAGGTGTGTTTCTGTGGGACAGCTTAGCAAGGGGCTTCCGGAGGTGGAGGAAGGGTTGGCGACGAGGTTAGCAAGCAGGAGTAGATCAGGTGAGAGCAAGAGAAAAACAGGTGCTGTTCCTGCAGGAATTTTACCTGCACCCATAGACAGAGAGCCTCCCTAATTTCTTTTGTTCTTTTTTCTTTTTGGTACCAGGGCTTGAACCCAGGGGTGCTCAACCACTGAGCTACATCCCCAACCCTTTTAATTTTTATTTTGAGACAGTCTCTCCGAGTTGCTTGGAGCCTTCATAAGTTGCTGAGACTAGCTTTGAACTTGCCATCCTCCTGCCTCAGCCCCTCAAGTTCCTAGGAGTATAGGCATGTGCCACTTTGCCTGGCAGCCTCTCCAGTTTCCAACAGCATGTTTTCCATACAGACGAAATGGACAGTTTCCATATCCCATCCTAGGCAGTATCTGTCCTTGAGCACACACTCACCCCTGGAACAAAGTCACTCGGACTTGAGGACAGTACTGGAAGTTCTCAGAAATGACTGCCTCCCAAATTAACAAGTGAATTACAAATCCAACTGGAGAACGTGTGGAATGTAGCCTTTGAATCACCTCTTTAAAAGCCCCCCGTTCCTGCTGATGGGTAGAGTCACAGCCTCTGGGACAGGAGTCCCCTAAACTTCTCCTTAGCTAGCAAAGCAGTAAAACTTCTTTTTCCTTTTTCTCAAAACCACGTTCTTGTTATTGAATTGGCATCAGGGATAAGAACTGAGCTTTCAGTAATATAGGGATTTTGTTAAACTGCAGAGTCTGAATAATAGATCTGGGAGGGGCCTGGGATTCTGCATTTCTAACCACCCATCTCAATGCCACTTGTCCACGGGTCATTTATCAACAGCAAAGCCCTAGGATACTTGTCTACCTAAAGTTCCACCATTAGCAGTACCCCCGCTCTTCCCAGCTGGGGATTGAACCCAGGGCCTGGTGCATACTAAGCACACGGATTTCCATTGAGCTGCACCCCAGCCCCGGCACTGCTTAAAATACAAGTATCATCCGTTAGCATTTTGATGTGAATTTATCTATCAGCTCTTTCTTGATTGGATAGCACTAGTTTATAGGCAAGGAATTATCAAATTCTCGATAAGAAAGTTCTTTATAGGGTTGGAGATGTAGCTCAGTGGTAGAGTACAAGCTTCGTGAGCACAAGGCCTCAGGTTCCATCCACAACACACACACAAATTGGAATTATAGCTGAGCAGGGTAGTATATGCCTGAAATCCCAGCGACTCTGGAGGGTCATAAGTTTTAGAGACAACAATTTAGCAAGGTCCTCATAGGGAGACCCTGTCTCAAAGTTGAAAAATGAAAAGAGCTAGGGATGGAGTTCAGTGGTAAACTGCCACCTGGGCTCCATCCCTGGTACCCAAACAAACAAACAAAAAAATAAAATTATAAAAAAATACTTTATTACTGATAAACCACTTTAGCTAATATAAGGAAAGAAGAAAATGAAGGAAATTAAAGAGAAAGGAAAAGTGACTCAACAGTAACTCAGGTTTATTCAGGACAAACCTGTGGAATAGAGCCCAATGCAGACCGAGACCGTCTTCCACTTTCAGCCTGGGGTAGGTACTGGGAATGAGGGAGGGGAATAGGCCGTTGCTAAGGGGTTGTCAGGGAAGCGTCCCTGTGGTGTCACCTTCATAAAGAACTAGGTGTTCCAGGATTTCAGTCCCAGATAACAATTTTCTTCCTCATGATGATGGAGTTAGGGTTAGGGTTAGGGTTAGAGTTAATTCTTGTTCTAAGGTGGAGGGCATGTTTCAAAATGGCGTCACCCATGTCAAGTTCTACCCAACAGCTAAGGCCCATTTTCCATCAAGAAGCATATGCCTACAGAAAATAAGAGCGAATGATTACATAATACCAGACTACGGCGTGCCAGGCATACAAGAGATAGTAGTTCCTTCTCTTTGGATCCTGAATTTGTGATCAAAGACGACAGGTTGAAAGTGAAACTGTGAAAGAAGACCGCCATTGTATTGAGCTTGTACCACGTGCCAGATGCTCAGTGTGCTCACCTGTCAGGTTGAGCACTCTCATCCCATCTCTGAAAGCTCTCTCATCCCACCATCCTCAAGCTCATTGTACACACCGGCTCCTGCACATCCCTCGAAGTCACTCAGCTTGAAAGTTGCAGCCCTATCTGTTGCCAAAGATCATTCTTAAAATTTCATTCATTCATTTATTCAGTCATCCAACCAATATTGACCAGCTGTCTCTGTGCCCAGCCCCGAGCGGTCAGCTGGAGATACAGGAAGGAAGAGAGAGGCTGGGGATGTAGCTCAGTGATAGAGTGTGTGCTTAGCATGCAGGAGGTTCAGTGAGGGGCAGTGGGGAGATATTGTGTCCTCAGACCAGTGCCACCCAAACAATGTCCAGTGCTGACCAAACGACTTGGGACCTGGCAGCACTCTGCTGGAGAATGTTAGGAATAGGCTTCTGGGGTCTTTAGTGTGAAGGCAGCCCTTCAGTGACTGCAAGGTCACCTTCGCTGCGCTTTGTGTTTGCAGGTGGCATTGCCATCGAGGAGTAACAAGTGATGCTACAGCAAAGAATGAACCCAGCACCTGAAGAGACAAGAAGCAGCGATTGCAGTCCTGGCGGCGGGAAGGCGGGCTGTAGCTGGTGGACGTTCCAAGAAGCTGCCCCAGGATGGCAAATCCGAAGCCCAGGGAAGTCTGTGACCAGGATTGGCTGAAGTGTATCAGTCACGGCTGCCCCTGGGCAGAGGGAGACCTGGTAGGACTCCAGCAGGCCCAGGAGGGCGCCTGGCTTGGTCCTGGAGCCGGGCATTCTTAGGAAGGCACAAGGCACAAGCCGTGTCTTGTCTTGATTATGGTGAAGGAAACAAACAGTATTGTCAGAACAGCCTCCGAGGGTGACGCCCTTTGCTCCAATTCTCTCCATTCCCTTGGGGTTGAATACCTGAGCTACCAAACCACGTGGAACCTTCTGAAGGCCTCCCGTCCCTTCATCCTCTGCTGGTGATTTGGTCAGAACCTCATTGAAATATGGCAGCTAAAGTCCTACACAGAAAGGTCTCCATGAAGCAAGGGGAAGTTTGCAGAGCCATCTCTAACATATCAAAAGTGCTTCTCAAAGAGAAATGATTATTTGGACATTTATCTGCAGGAAACCTTTGGTGATCACTCCAGTTGGTCTCCGGATCTATGGATTCTGCATCTGAAGATTCAAACAACCATGAATCGAAACTATTTTAAAAAATTTGCACTTGGACTGAGTAGGTACAGACTTGTTTTGTCCTAATTCCCTGAACAATGCAGTATAACAACTATTCACATAACATTTACGTTGCGTGAGGCATTATGAGTAATCTAGGAATGATTTAAAGTATAATGGAAGTATGTGCATATATGCAAATGCAACATAATTTCATAGAAGCAACTTAAGCATCTTTGGATTTGGGTATCCTTGGAGGTCCTGGAATCAGTCCCCCACAGATACCCAGGGACTCCTACATTTAGTGTGGAGAGTGAGGAGTTTTCTGACAACCTTTCCCCCAGGATGAATAACAAGCAGGAGAGCATCTGTCCAGGAATTGCATATGGCGCTACTGAAATGCTCTGACCTGTAAAGCCAGGGACTGATCCTCCTGTGGGCAGCAGAGCCAAAGGAGAGCAGCTGGAGGCTGCAGCACGTGGACAGGATGCTTGCTACGGGGTTGGTTTTATCTCAGAGGGACCAGAAAGTCAGAGCTGGGACAAGGTGAGAGGACAGGGGGGGACAGCAAGTGCACCAAACCCAGAAAACAAAAGCCTGGAGACCACTTCTGAATTCCGGAAAGAGAAAAGAAAGGAGGTCAGGTGAAGTCAGGAGCTTTTTCTTATCTGGAGGCAGGGAGGTGCTGGGCAGGGCTGCAAGGGGCCAGTTGTATACTCTGGCAACCTGCCTTCCCTGTACCCTGACATTAACTGACAGGCTCATTCACTCTTTCTTTCAGCAAATAGGATCAAGCCTCCAGTACTCATCACGCATTCATCCAGGTTCTGGAGATACAGCAGTGAATAAAACAGGTTCTCTGCCCTCATGGGAAAGAGGAGGTCAGTCAATAGACAAGCAAGCATAGAGAAATGTCAGAGGCGATCATGGAGAAAAATAAGCCAGGTAAGCTATATGGAGACCGTGTGGCCTGGGGAGATTTGCTAGTTCACGTAAGCTTTCCTGCATGGTGTCTCTGAGGGTCCTGAGAGCGCCTGGCCTTGTGGCCCTGAATTCCTATTCCCTGCTTCATGGCCAGGCTCAGCTGGGCATTTATTCTGTGACATCTGGAAAATAACTCTCTTGCTTCATGTTACAGCTTTTGAAATCGACATGCCACTCTCTTATCTCACAGTCAGGTTCTGATGGCCTCAGTTAAAAAAAAAAAAAGTCTGTGATGCTTTGAAGAAAACGTTATATAATCATAGTTAGCTTTGTATTAGATGGAGTGAACTAAAAGTGTAATTATGCCTGTTTTTGGAAAAACTGATACATGGAAATTCTCACAACACAGTTATATTTGGAGGAGATTTTCACATTAAAAATCTTCCTTAGTGCCAGGTGCAGCAGTGTGTGCCCACAGTACCAGACACTCTGGAGGCTGGGTGGGAGGATCACTTGAGCCCAGGGCTTCAAACCCAGCCTGGCCAACCTTAGAAAGATGTCATCTCAGAAAAAAGAAAATAAAAATCTGTAGGGAGGCATTCATTGAATAAAGAGACACGCATCTCCTTTTCTCTTTTCCCCTCCCTCTACTCAGGGCACCAGGACTTGCTAAGCCTCTTCCTCATAAGCCTCTAATCTCTAACCTTCAATTGGGCCCTTTGTATCCACCTGTTAGTCAGCTTTCCGTTACTGTGACAAATGCCTGAGATAAGCAGCTTATAAAGAGAAAAGATTTACGTAGGCTCACAGTTTGGAGGTTTCAGTTTATGATTGTTTGGCTCTGTTGCTTTGGAGCCTGAGCAAAGCAGCCCATCATGGCAGTAGCATGTAGCAAGGGAGCTCCTCATGGCCAGGACATGAAAGAAAGGAAGAAGAAGAGCCTGGGTCACAAAATCCCTCCAAGGGCATGCTCCTAATGATCAGAAGACCTTCTACCAGGTCCCACTTCTTAGAGGTTCCACCACTTTCCAGTAGAGCCCTGGACTAGGAAACAGCCTTTGACAAATGGGAACCCTAATCCAAACTATGGTAGTGACCACAGATAGGGCCCAGTCATCTCTGGAGCCAGAGCTGCCCTGGAAGACCCTGACTTGATGGCCTCTGGGTTATGGCCTCCAGCTACTCCCCCACCTCTTTGTTCTTTTTTCCAACAAAACTCTTCAGACAGTTGTTTTCTATACCCACTGTCTCCTACCCTACACCCATCTCTCAACTCCATTTTAATCAGACCTTAACGTCCCAAGCTCACCAGTCAAATCCAGTGGGCTCTGCTCAGCCCCGTCCTCTCAGTGGCCTCTGGACCACCATTTGCCCATGCTGCTTCTCCCTCCTGTCTTGTCACTCTTGTGGCTCCTCCTCATCTCTCCAACTGCCAACCACTGGAATTTTCTAGGACTTGGTCCTCAAACTCCTCATCATATGCTGCAATGAGGTGGTATCATTGTCACTGGGATCTAGAAAAATCACAAAAACTGCCAAACTCATTTTAAAATAGCAACTTCTCTTCTGCAGTCCATACTTGAAGTCTCCACTTGGACATTTAACAAGGTATGTCAAATTTAATGTCTACAACTGAACTCTCAATCTACCTGTAGACCCAGCTCTCTGCACTTCCTGACTCCCAGAGAGGTCCACATCCTAATCCTCAGGACCCATGAATAGGTTGCCTTACATGGCAAAGGGGACTTTCCAGATGTGATTTAGTTAAGGATATGGGAATGAGAAGATCATCCTGGAGAGTCCTTATAGGATCAGGAGGATCAAAGAGAGAAAAAGTAGGTGCGACAACAGAATTAGAGGTTGGAATGATGAGCTTTGAAGATGGAGAAGAGACCACGAGCCAAGGGACATAGTTGGCCTCTAGAAACTAGAAAAGATAAGGCAATGGATTCTCCTTTGAAACCTCCAGAAGGAATATACCCCTGCCAACACCTTGACTTGAGATTTCTGACCTCTAGAACCATAAATAATAAATTTGTGTTGTTTTAAGTCATTAGGTTTCTGGTAATTTGTTGCAGCGGCAACAGAGAACAGACACACATAGGCTTACCCGTGTAGGTAATGGTAACTCCATCCTTCAGCTCCAGAGGGACACTGGAGTTGGCCCTGTTTTTCCTCTTCCTCAGGTCCCACATCCAATAAATCAGCAAATTCTATTTGCTCCAAATTCAGAGTATTCAGAATCTAGTGGTTTCTCCTGAGTGCCAGCAGTCAGCTCTTCTTCCTAGATTGCCTCCTAGGGTCTTCCCTCTTCTTCCCTTGTCTGTCCACCTGTCCCTCATAGCTGCCCAAGTGATCAGGTTAAAACACAAGTTAGAATTTAGCATGCCTCTCTCCAATGGATCTCCACCTCAGGTGGATGAAGAGTCCACGTCTTCACCATGGACCCAAGGGCTTCCACACCCCTTTCTGAGCTCATCTCTGTCCCTCTCTCCTTGCTCAATCTGCCCAATCCCACCAGTATGCACTTGCCAGATCACCTTCAGGAAGGTGAGAGGTGCTGTTGGCTCACAGTCCTCAGGGGCCATGGATGGCTTGGCTGAGAGAATGGCTTCCCTCAACATCCCATCCCATCCGTTCCCATGGCAGCCACATCCAGTGGGTAACAACACGGGGGTGCAAGGGCCCAGCCCCTTCTCCCAACTTGAGGCAGCTCTGCAGGATCATCCTATCTTCAGAGCTCTTCATTCCATTATCCAAGGCATTCATGGGACTTCTTTCAGTTCATCTTCTGTCCAGGCTTCCTTCTCCTCCTTTGTCTGCCACAGCTTGATCCCAAGAGCACTCCCTAATGGTATGCTAACTGCCATCCTGGAAGCTGCTTTCTGGGATCTCCACCTGTGAACCTGAGCTCTTTGCTGTTATGCCTCCCACACTCCCCAGGTACTTTGGAGATGGCTGTTCCTTCTGTTGGAAGGCTCTTCTTCCATCTCATTCCCAAAGCTTGTACCCTCTCTTCCTTCAAGTCTCTGCTCAGATATTGCATAACCTGTGGCCTCTCCTGATGACCGTATGTAAAAGAGCAGACACCACCATCAGCACCAGACCGCTCTCTGCATTAGGCAGCTGAAGTTTTTCTACAGTATTTCTCCTCCTCAGGCACGTGTTTCCCTTTTTCATTTCTCTCTCACTATACTCCAGCTTCCTAACGCCAGAGACCTGTATTTTGTTTGCTGCTCTTTGCATAACAACTAGAAGAGTGCCTGCTTAGTAGCAAGCAGGCTGTGGCTGGAACCCAAGTCCAGTTTCTGGCCCACTGCCACATCCCTGTGATGAAGCTCCAGCCTTTGGGGTTCTCATCTTTACCCATTGATTCCTCTCCGATTCCTCTGATTCTGAGTCCACACATTCATGGCTTCCATTGTATCCTTCACAACTAAGAGTCTGCTCTGGGGTCTCCCCCTTGGTCTTTCTGGAGATTGCAGTCTGGCCCCTAGAGCCCAGTTCCTGCATAACTGCTATCAGGCTAAGAGGAACCCCACCTCCCAGGCTTCAAATGCCCTTGCATTGTCAATTCCTAAAACACTCCCCAGTCCAAGGCTCCTCCCTCATAGATGTCCCTCCCAAGTCTGGCCAGCCTCCCTGAAAGCCACGTTCAAGCTGTGAGCCACACCTTCATCGTTCCCATTAGAGAGAGCATTGCTACAGGGGAGGAAGTTGGCATTTGAGCCAGAACAGCCTGGGTGTGAATCCCAGCCCTGCCACTTACCAGCAGGGCAGCCCTGGCCGGCCATTCACTTCCCTGTGCAATGACTTCTTCCCCTGGAGCCAAGTCGAGGATGTAAGCTGCGCAAAGCAGCCACTAGCCATGAAGATGTGAGGAAAGTGTGCAGCAGCTGACCGTCAGTAAAAGTCTCCCACACTGAAGTTCTCGGAAACACCTGCTCATTGTGTTAAGGGAGGAAGCACAATTTCTCAAGAGGAAACTCTGAGACAAGGTAGCTCCCTCTGCGAAAAACCAAACCAAACCAAACCAAAACAACAACCACCACAACAAAACTCTTTGCTTTGGGAAACCATTCAGCATGGTGTGAAGTTCCGTGAGAATTCCAAATGCATTTGAACAATTCAGTAATCTGCTCAGTAAAATTATATTGTCAGCCAAATATACTGAGTCCAGGCATCATCTCATCTAAGACATGGCTTCACCTCCAGAGAAGGTAGCTTTTCATGAACAGGTAACGAAAGGATTAATGAATCGGTGGGTTTTCCTCTCTCATCCTCACCTTTGCAGGATTTAGTGGAAACAGTTATATTCAACCTTGTCAAATACACAAAAGCTTTTCTAGTTCTCATTACTTTGCTATTCCAAAGGAAGGGAGTGCAGGTTTTGGAGGTAGGGTGTGGTATATTTAGCAGAGTGCTGAAAGTGAGTTCAACACAAATAACCGATGCTGGCGGATTGCACAATTCTCAAGTTATTTTTGTGATGGGCAATGTTTTCCTTTTCTATTCCGTTTTCTTCCCTTTTGAATTGCCTAATGATTTCCAATGAACAGAACTCTGTCCAGTTCAATCCAGTCAATGAGAGGTGCCCTGTTGATACTCTTTATTTCAACAAATTCCCGGCAGAGTAAAGATGGAAAAGGAACCGCTCTTGGGGATGTTCACTTGCAATTTGCACCTTGATTTGCAAGTGGGTCATCAGCTCAGCAAAGAGAATATAAAGTCACAAAATAAGGTCACCACAGTCTGAGCTGTTGTCTCTTGGAGAAGCACAACATGTGTAGACACATTATGAAACGTTTACCATTCTTCTATGTGACTGGGTAGGAAGCTTCCCTGTCCAACCTGGTGAGCCGTGTCGTGCTGGATTGGCCATAACCCCAGGTGGAGGATGGGGCCCAGCTCTCTGCCATCAGCACGTGGCTCGAGGCAGCAGCAGCTGCATGCTGTCTGCAAGGCTGCCGGAGAGAATGCGTTTGCAGTCATTATTGATCACTCTTTAATCCACCTTGCGTTAGGAGAGGAATTGAATCTGACAGACGTGGCATCTCTTCTCCACATACTTTCTTGTTGATGGGGGTGAAAATCATGTCCTTGAGGATATGGAGCATGAATCCAAGAAGCCACGTGGATCCCTTCTTCATCTGCAGCCTGTGATTGTTCAGAGATCCCCAGTTTCCTCCAGGGAAGTTGAGTACGGGGGTCAAGAGGGATATTTGAATCCAGGAATATTTCCCAAGAGAAGTCTTGGCATTTAAACTTCCCTTTTCATTTTGTAAAAATGAAATATTTCTGTAAAAAAAAGTGTTACATGCTTATGGTAAAAAAAAAAATTAAAATTAAACAGGACACAGTGAAGAGTCTGTCCCCCTCAAGTCACTGTCCCCCTCCCCAGATCCCTTCTCCAGAGGCAACTACTGGCACCCATTTTTGTGTGTGTGTGACTCCCCAGGGTCTATGCATATATAGGAAGAGCTTGGATTTTGAAATGCATTTTTATATGTTCAGTTCAAGTGGCTCATGAGATGCCTCTTCCAAATAACTCTCCATGGCAACCCAACTCTGGAACACACACACGGACAGATTCTTGTACACACAGTCGTCCTCTTAAGCATAAAATGGAGGGGAAATGATGCAAGAGTGAATAGAAGGCCTATTACAGTGAGCCGTGGCGGTTAGTGGCTTCTCAGATGGTTCCAGACAGCTTTTCCTACAGAAATAGCTCAGCGAGAACACCCCAGCCTACTCAGGCTGCCGAGCAGATCCCAGGAGCCTCTCTCTGCGCAGCCTCCCTCGGAGCTCAAGTCTAAACACATCAGAGCTTGGCAGGGCTGCTGCCCCTCAGCACACCCATCCTGGGCTCCTCGGCTCTGCTGGGCCGTCCCCAGGAACCAGCAGAGCTTTCTCACGCTCACACCTGCTCCTCCCCCAGACAAGTGGAAAGCCCCTCAAGCTTTTCTGTCACAAGGGTGAATAAAAACGCAACTCACCCTGACACTCTGAAGAAGAATCAAAGAAAGCCCAGCAGTGTGTGTGTGTGTGTGTGTGTGTGTGTGTGAGACAGAAATAAATCAAGAAAGAGCATTTGACTGGTAAGGCCGTTCTGAAATGGAGCGATGCACAGGGCTGTTGCAATCTGGGAGGTGGATTTGCCCTTAGAAGAGCGGTGGCAGAATGAGTGTGACCCAGAGCAACCTGGTGAGTTGTTACAGAGGTTTTCCACGGCGAAGTGTGAACAAGGACACTTGGGTACTTTTGCTGAAGTATTGCTATAAATAAAAAACACAGTCAAAATTATTACTAAAATCAGCCTGTCTCTCATCAAAAGGTGACTTTTATCACAGGAGCCACATGGGAACCAATAGAAAAGGTCCATTTTCAATGTGCAGCAAGTATACTTTGAAGTATAGGCCTTGGCCTGGTGCAGCGGCACACGCCTATAATCCCAGTAGCTCGGGAGGCTGAGATGGAGGGAGGATCCCCAGTTCCAAGCCAGCCTCAGCAACTCAGCAAGGCCCCAGGTAACTTAGCAATACCCTGACTCAAAATAGAAATTAGAAAGGGCTGGGGATGTGGCTCAGTGGTTAAGCTCCCCTGAGTTCTATCTCTGGTACCAAAAATAAATAAATAGAAAATATAGAGGTCTTGCTCCTACTCGAGGAAATAGTTACTTGTATGTATAGTTTTGGAAACAATGGAAAGATCCCCTTCCAAGAAAATGCCTCCTTGCCTGCTGGCTAGTGCCTGAAAATCCTTCATTAGCTGAGAAAACCTTGAGTTCCACCTTGACAGATTAAAGTGTAATAAGCAAATTCCCCTGAAAAGAATAGCAATGATAAGAACACTCTTTCCTGAGCTCTTACTCCTGGTAAAGGCTTTACTTTTACTCCTACACAGAACTTTATGTGAATGATCTCCCTTAATCCCTGGGGCAGCCGCTCCCCAGTGACCCTTGCCTCTGGACATTCATGCCTTCTGTGACTGAGCTGGCCCTGTGACTCACCTATAACCAAAAGAATGGGACAGAGGTGATGCTGTGGGGCTTGTCTAAGGCTAGATCAGGAGATGCTTTACTGCTTCTGCCTTGGTCTCTTGGGATGTTCCTTCTAGAAAAAGCCAGCTGCCTTATAAAAAACCCCAACTCTCCTGAGGCTGCCATATTGCCAGGAAGCCCACGCTAGCCATTTGGAGTAGCTGAGTGGGGAAAGAGACACCTAGTCCACCCTCAGCTGTTCTGTCCATCCCATACCACGTGAATGTGAATAAAGATGCCACTTGGATGTCCTATTCAACATAATCTTTGGGTGTTTCCTGTCCCAGCTGACATTTGACTCTAACTGCATAGGAAACCCCAAGTGAAAATTTCCCATCTGGGCCCACCCAATCCACAGAATCATCAGAAATAGTATCAACTATTGTTACAGAGCAAGAGCTTACCGAAACAATTCCCAGGTTTACTCTGAAAGATTGAATCTTATCCTCAACTCTCCAACATCCATTTCACTCCTTTCTTGCTGTGCATTTTGGGGAATTGACCCCTGTCTGGCAGGCACCCTAATTAGTCTATGCAAGCAGCTCACAAAGTGTTGTCCAATAACACCAGTGTCACTGCAGGACTTTTTAGAGAGGCAAATTCTCTAAGCTTTTCTTGGACCTGCAGAACCAGAGGTTCTAGGACTGAAGCCCAGTCATCTGTGATTAAGTCTTTCAGGTGATTCAGAATCATGCTCAAGCCTGAAAACCACTGGTCCCTAGACCAATCATGGTAATCCTGTCCCTCCCTCCTTGTTAGAAAGTGGCTTAGGAGCCGAAGTCCAAGCCAATCGGCATGTAACCTTCTCCGTGTTCATAATTAGTTTGTGGTTAAGAGTGGCCTTCCGTCTGGGGAAGTCATTCGGACTGACTGCAAAGGGAGCCTACAGAGGTAACCACCCCTGAGGCCGGAAAGCGGAGCTGTAGGAAGAACCTGGGACCCTGACATCAGGGTTCAGTCAACCTGCCCCATCTTTCGATTGTTAACTATGTGGGTCAAAAAAAATGTCCCTTCCTGGGGCTGGGGATGTGGCTCAGTTGGTAGAGTGCTTGCCTCGCAAGCTCGAGGCCCTGGGTTCAATCCTCAGCACCGCAAAAACAAAACAAAACAAAACAAACAAGTCCCTTTCTGGTCAAACCTGTGCGATCAGAGGTTCAGTCACTTGCAACTGAACCCAGACCTCCAGCTATCACGACCGTCTCTATTTCACACTGAAGAAGAGAGGCCATTTGCACTAGCTTGGACCACTGGGAAGCAGAGGTGCTAGAATTGGAACCATCCAACCTTCAGGATGAAGCTGCAGAAAGTGTAAGGTTTGCTCCCTTCCTGAGACTAGGAGGGTTTCTCTTTTTAGTGGGCCAAGGAACTGAGACTTCACGAAGACAGTGGGCCTCTGACCAAAGAAGGGATACCATGGAATGAAGAGAAGGTCCAGAGACGGGCAGGAGGGTGCCCACAGGACATAATTCCTGCTGGCTTCTGCTCAGGGCTGGCCCTATACTCTGCTATTCCTTCACGTCCTTAAATCAAATGGTGTCCTTTCTCCTCTCTATTCCCCTTGAACAGATTGATATAATACGTTGTTCTGTAAGACCCACACTACAAGGGTGTAGAGCCAGTGTTCCTTCAGGCGTAGGCCGACTGGTCCATGGACTTCTATAAACTGCATCCACCCACAGCGTATTACTCCAGACGGGTTATAAGCACACAGGAACAATCTGGAAGATTCCAACTGTCAATGCAGCCGAAAGGTAGCAGCACCAGATCCTGCCCAACATATACCATGGCGTAAATTCAACGTTTTTGTAATGGTGTGTATCAGGGCCGTTCAGCTTTCACCCACTCTCCCATGCTCCTGCCTCCTCTGATGCCCCCTCAGAGTCATGTGGCTAATCTTAATCTGGAACGTGAAGCAGGGAACGGGGAAGTCCTGAGGTCCCAGGGTGGCTCCGGCTAAAGAGAATGTGATCCATGGCTTCAGAGGAACAAGGTGAGTCAGAAGGTGACAACTCGTGTCTCTGATGATCACCCAGAATCTACAAATGAGGGTGCATGATCTTTGTTAAAAATTCTGATGGAGAACTTCCCTTTAATGCGAAATGATTGGTATGGGAATCAGGGAGCATTTACTGAAGACTCTGCTGGAGGTGGAGCATTATTTTGGCACTGGGAAGGGGCCCTAGGTGAAGGACAGTCATCCTGAGATGTTCAGAAACAGCTGTAAAACAACAGGTCAAGTGCAAAACAACACGCTAAAGACGTGTAAGTAAGATGCACTAACACAAAATCGTTTCTAAGTACTGGGATATTTTTAAAAAATTGAATCTGCACCGAATATATATAGACTGACTTTGTTGTTGTTATTTCTAAAGCAATACAGTAAAATTTATTTACCTAGCATTTACATTGTGTCAGTGTTAGAAGGAATCTAGAGATCCACTGAAGTAACAGGAAGGGCTGGGACGAGCATACAGACAGATGAGCATAGGTCATATGCAAATGCCATCCCATTCCACAGAAGCTTTGAGCATCTCAGATTTCAGTATTCCAGGGGGTCCTGGAACCTCCCCCACAGATGCCAACGGACAACTGTATTGTTATTACACCTAAAATACTGATGAGGAAACTGAGTCACTGAGAAGGCAGTTGTCCATGGCCACAAAGGATTCATTCCAAGGCAGTCTGGCTCTGGAGGCTGATAATGGAGATGGTACCAGAGGTCAGATCTTACCGGAGACTGTGTTGTGTTCTGGGCTCTTGTGTCTTTGTATGAGAGGATATCAAGCAAGGCAGGAGCCTCAGTAAAAATATAGCAAAATGTTTTAGAAGGGAAAGAAGGGGGGCACCCCCGAGGGAGAGAGTGGGTCCTCTCAGAGAGGAGAGTGACAGCTTACTTTGTGTCCCAGCTGTTATTGAGGAAGGAGGGAGACTGTTCGAAGGTCCTGCCCAGGTGTCACTTCTAGGCTCTGGATTGACAGATACATTAGCTAACAACCTGAGGGCCACTCCTGGTCATCTTGTGCTGGCTGACAGGTCCTAACTGGAACTGGTTTTGCAGAATTCACCATCAGTAGGCTCCAGTCTCAATCATCTTGCTTCCCTAGATCTGGGCATTTCTGGTCTGAGTTGTTTGTGTATGGACTTGCTTAAAATGTCTTAGCAATTAGCCCTTTTGAGCAAACATATTCTTGCTTTTTGGTTCTTACTCCCTAAATTTATCTACCCGCCTCCTGTTGTAGGAGGACTATTTTATAGGGCTGAGATCAGGTGAGTGTTTTGAAGTTGCTATCTTGCAATTTGAGGCAGGACTGCAGATTAACTCCTTTGCTCTGAACTAAGTCTTTTCTTAAACTCTGCCTGCTGGGTGAGGCCACACTTCTCACCCAGACACAGGATGTTAACAGGGAGGTACACAGAGAAGAAGGGGTGCATCTAGAAGCTTCTTGGAGAAAGTATTCTTTTTTTAAAAAAATATTTTTATTATTAGTTGTTGATGAAACTTTATTTACTTTATTTGTATGTGGTGCTGAGAATCTAACCCAGTGCCTCACACATGCTCGGCAGTGCTCTACCACTGAGCCACAACCCCAGCCAGGAGGAAGTATTCTTGACAAAGAATGGTGTGATTCAGGGCAATGTTAGGGGTCAACAGTTTGCTCATTGGGTAACCCATGCTATTTTTAATGATTGTGATGAACTTCGTATGTGCTGGATCATTCCGTGAGTATGGGGAGCTGGGGGAAAAGGATGGCCAGATCATGTGTTCATCCCTTTCTTCTACAGATGAGTCAACTAAAGTTGAAGAGAGTCTGTGGTGGCCCAGCCAGCGCCTCCTGACTCCTGGAGATCCCCAGGTGCAGTAGGTGAGGCCTGGTAAGGGAAAGTGCAACAGGACTGGCATCTCTCAGGTGATGCCCAAAAGTCTCAAGAGACCTGTCCCAGTTGGGGAGATCGGGCACATTTGGCCAGCCTGCCCAGGCCTGGGTCAGTGCAGATTGGGGGAATGGGAGGGCTTGCCCAGGGTGGCTCCAGGGGCCCTCCTGTGTGCACCCTCGTGCTCTTGGGCGCCCCCTTCTGGCCCACGCTGACTCCCTCCAGAGACGGGGATGTGTAGCTGGGCCGTGGCTGCAGCGGAAGCCCTGTGAGCCCCCAATCCCTGGCTGGGACTGCGATGAGCAAACCTGCCCTGCCCTGGTGTCTAAGGTCCTGAAAGCCAACCCAGATGTGGATCAGTTTCTTTCCTTGTGCTCATCAGGAGTCAACTCTGTCCCTCATCAACATTTTGAATATAATGATTTTAAAATCATATGATGATGCTATTGATATAATAGTGGTGGCTAGCTTTCATTTCATTTCCACTGAAGCCTGATGAACAGTAATTTTTTTGTTGTTGTTCTGGGGATTGAATCCAGGGAGTGCTCAACCACTGAGCCCCATCCCCAGTCCTTTTTAATATTTTATTTGGAGACAGGTTCTTGCTGAGTTGCTTAGGGTCTTGCTAAGTTGCTGAGGCTGGCTTTGGACTCAAGATCCTCTTGCCTTAGCCTCCTGAGCCGCTGGGATTACAGGCGTGCACCACCTCCTGGCAATAATTTGGAATTTAACAGCAACTTAGCACCCTCTTCTAAGGAGACTAGCCGGGACTTGAGTGGCCCAAGGGTGACAGAAGAATGGTACATTCAGATCCGGGCTGCTGTTCCAGCAACAGGCTGTGTGATCCATGCACATGGTGCAAGATCTTCTGGCTTTGGTTCTTCATCTGTGTAGGGGAGATGTAGCACCAACAGATGATTTCTAACCTTGCCACAGGGTCTAAGTAGCCCAGGCTGGCCTTGAACTTGTGATCCTCCTGCCGCAGCCTCCAGAGTAGCTGCAATTACAGGCCTGTGCCACTGCTCTGGGTAATGAGTTGCCTTCTTAAGTTGTATTTTAAAAAAATCAGCTTTATTGAGATATAATTCAGCACGCAATTTAACCATTTAAAGTGTGATCTAATGGTTTAAGTGCAATCAGCCAGGGAGGGTACCCATTCCCTGGAGTGGGAACACTTGGGTTTGAATCTGGAGCTGGGTGCTCTCAGGCAAGTTGCTTCAACTTCCTCTGCCTCGGTGTCCTCTTTTGTAAAGCAGAGATTATTACACAACTTCTTTGGCAAGAATGTGATAAAGAGAAGATGATCATGTGAAGACTTTCAAAGTGCCGGGAATACAGTGAACAAATGCTCTGTGTGTATCCCTATCGTCGTCATTGTCATTGAGAAATATGAGAGTGAAGGTGATCTGAATATTTGTGTCCTCTCAAAATCCATTGAAGCCCTAATTCCTAATGTGGTGGTATTGGGGGGTGTGCCCTTGGAGGGTGATTAGGTCACGAGGGTGGATCCCTCATTGATGCGATTATAAGAAGCAACACAAGAATTTGTTCTCTCTCTCTCTCTCTCTCTCTCTCGAAGACACACAAGAACCTGGCCATCTATGAACCAGGAAGAGAGCCCTCACCAGATTCTAGACCTGCTAGTACCTTGGTTGTAGAATTCCCAGCCTCCAGAACGATAAGAAATGAATGTGGGTAGAGCTGCTGTCCATGGCATTCTGTAACAGCAGCCCAAGCGACTAAAACATAGGCAAGCAAGCTTCCCCAGAAGGAACAGGCTGGGGCCAAACCCAGGGTTCCAGACTCACCAGATTAGTGGCTGTCAAATTATCTGCATGTAAAAATCGGTGTTTTGCAAACATAACAAGATATCATGCTGCTAAAACAAAATAATGCTGGTTTTATTAAGTGGCAGGAAAAGGTTAATTAGGTAGATTTTTCTCAATGAGAAACTTCTTTCCCTTAGAGTCCTCTTACACTTGGGGGATTTGTGCCTCTCAACCCAGCAAGTCATTCAATAAATACCCCTGGGGAAAACTCAGGAACTATTTGACCAGGTCTTTATTTTTTTTATTATTATTATTATTTTTTTTGGTACCAGGTCTTAAACCCAGGGCGCTGAACCTCTGAGTCACATCCCCAGACTTTTTTTGTATTTTATTTAGAGATAGGGTCCTGCTGAGTTGCTTAGAGCCTTGCTAAGTTGCTGAGGCTGGCTTTGAATTTGTTATCCTCCTGCCTCAGCCTCCTAAGCTGCGAGAAAAGATGGAAAAGATGGAATAGTTAGAAAGGATGGAAGCTGGGGAAAGGGAGGCAGTGCAGGAGCACAGGTTTTGCAATGCGGCAATGACAACCGAGGCAAGAGACTTAGGTGTGGCAACTCCCCTCCTGTTCCTTTTGAGCAAAAGGGAGCTGTACATGGTGTATGCCACTCTTTGGTTAAAATCGTATGACATGCCCAGCTTGGTGGCACACACCTGTAATCCCAGCAGCTCAGGAGGCCGAGGCAGGAGGATCACAAGTTCAAAGCCAACCTCAGCAATTTAGCAAGGCCCTAAGCAACTTGTCTCTAAATAAAATGCAAAAAAACAGGCTGGGGATGTGGCTCAGTGGTTAAGCACCTCTTGGTTCAATCCCTGCTACCAAACAACAACAAAAAAACCCCAAACAAAACAAAACTGTATGGAGTTTTAAGATTGTCTAAATAACACCCGGCCCTCCAGGTATCCAAGTTAGTCTAGAATGATAGTTGGATTTTAGAAACTGGTCATAACATTAAAAAAAAGGTAATTGTAGATTTGGTTGGAAAGCCAGTAAAAATATGTTGTGAGATAGAATAAAATAAAATTCCCTGCAATACCACTGGGAGTCAAGGGGCATTCTGAAGTGTGTCTGGTCACTAAGGGTGGCAGTGAGCACTGACCACCGGCTCTCCTTAGTGCATAGCCTGTTTTATTCTCTTGAACAGGTAACCGGCACTGTTGAATGCCGACCTAACGACCATTCCCAGCCTCCTTCTGGCTTGCCTTCCTCCTACCAGAGTAGCTGAAAGTGCTAACCATTCCCTTTTGCAATCTGTGTGACTCAATCCCCATCTATGCAATATAAAGGGATTTCTATGGTGGGAAATGCCTTCATTTCTGACTTAAAGGGAAAAAAATAAGGGTCCCTCTGCACTCACCTCTCTCTCTTTTGCTTTGGATGCCTGTCATGTGAGGATATGATGCCTGGAGCTGTGGCAGCCCTCTTGTGATCAGATCCCAGTCTGAAGCTGAAGGCTAACACATAAGGAAGGCAAGGAAGGTGGAAAGATGAAAGGAGCTCCATTGCTTGAAGGCACCTTTGAGCTGTCAATCCAATCCCGAGGATTTCCTATTTCTAGACTCAAGTAATAAAAAGACATTAGGTGTCAGCTACTGCTTGTTTGATGGTACCTGCTGCTGAAAGCATCCATCCAACTAACTGACACAAATGCAAAAAACGATAACAAAAACAACTATGTTTTCATGGGTTTACCAAACATCTTGACCCTCTGGGCTTCATCTTTTCCCCCACACTCTTAGCCACTGAGATTTTACAGATAGCATTACTTTTTTCTTTATTTTTGGTACCAGGGATTGAACCCAGGGATACTCAACCACTGAGCCACATCCCCAGCCCTTTTTTATATTTTGAGACAGGGTTTCACTAAACTGTTTAGGACCTCACTAAGTTTCTGTGGTTGGCCTCGAACTTAGGATCCTCCTACTTCAGCCTCCTGAGCCACTGGGATTACAGGTGTGGGCCATCATGTCCGGCACAGATAGCAATTCTTGAGGTCGAAGAGACTCTGCCTATTACAATAGCCCCTGAATGCTGGTTCATATAAACTATAAATATTATACAAACATAAAAGATAAATAGTAAAAAATACTTCTGTGGGAGGAAAAGATACTTTTTTGCTGTGGAGAAGATACCACTAAGCAGCTATGTCTGTCCTCATGGGAGAATGAGTGTCCAGGACACTGAGGTGGCCGAGTAGGACAGCTTGAAGAATCTTTGTTGAAAACCATCAGCAGCAGAAACGGTAATACTGAGCTGACCCTCAGCTTCCAGGGCTTTAATACTGAGCTGACTTGAAGCTTCAGAATCATGAACTTATTAGGGTTTACTGAAACAGAGCATGTGCAAAAAAAGGGGGGGGGATTAAATTGAAAGGAAAAGTTAAGACCTTCTTCATGCCTACATATTTCTACTACTCATTCCTTAAACTGTGGTCTCAAACGTCACCTGCATATGTGCGAAATGATGACCATGATCTCTAGGCTGAAGATTAGACCCTTGTGCTTGACAGTAGCCCCTCCAGTCCCTTCCAGGGCCCCACCGCCCAGCACCCTTAGGCTCCACGGCAGGAGCCTCTGTGGACACAGCAGATCATGATGGAGTCATGACCAGCAGGGCAATGACTGTGAAGCTCTGCTGTGGAATGCCTGAGGCTCAGATTCCAGCGAAATCTGTTTCTAGAAAATGCTTTCCTTTAAAACAATTTTCTTATTTTTGGAAAAACCAAAGGCCCAAGGCATAAAGGATTTAGTTTGTTCGTGTACCACAGATGTGCAATGGGGCCTAGCGAGGACGGTGTGGACGGATGACTCAACTCTAACACGTCATTTTTGAGCTTGGAGGCAGATTTTGCAAATCACTCAGGGCCTGTGCCTATCTCAGCTGCTATTCACCTTTTGGAAACGGCTGCTAACCCTCAAGTCTAGTTGCTCTAACTTGGTCAAAGATTTCCAGTTGAAGAAAAATGAAAGGCATCCAGAATTCGTTTCCTGACTACTTTTCTATTTGCCCATTGTCCAAAGTGTTCTTTTGCATTTCTTGGGAGCAGACATTAATTACCCTGAAACTCTGCCTCCAGAGCTGACTCCTGGCTCCCAGGAAGGTGAGCATGCAGCAAGGCTCCACAGCACCCCTCAGGATGCTGCTGCTCACTGCTGCCCAGCCACACACTTCCGAGGATCCCTTCCCAGGCTTTCTCAAAGTGCAGCTGATCATGGTATAAGCTATGTCAAGTATTGGACACAGGTCCTCAGTGCTTGCAGAAACAGATCTTAGAGGAGTCAAAGTGACGTGCAGAGAGTTCTGACGGCATCTAAGTGTGCCCTGCCTGAACTCTGGCTGTGCAAGCTGAAAACAGAAATTCTTTTCTGTTCCAGCCAGCCTCATGTGGAATCCCGTGACGTGCCACCTGAATCCGCACAGCCCTCTCTAAAAACCTGTGTTATCCTCATCATTTCCCTCTGTAAGTAGTTGGAATATTGTACACAAGCATGTGGAATAATTATTTTGAAGAAAAATTTATTTTGCAAATCAAATATTTACTTTCAAATCTAGTTTTTATGTAAACCCAACTTTTCAGTTATTGGATTTACTTACAATTCACTAGTGTTCTCCTTATACAATTGACACAGTGAAATACAGTTGTTCTAGACAGAAGTTATTTTAGTTTTCCATTTGAACCATTAGAAAAACATATCAGAAGGCTGAGTTGTAACTCAGGGTAGAGCACTTGACTAGCATGCCCAAGGCTCTGGGTTCAATCCCTAGCAACCATCCCCCTCCCCCCCAAAATATTAGTCACAAATAATTAAAATATTTCATTTCAAATAATAAAAATCTTATACATACTCTATTACATAATAAAATGTAATGTAATATTTGCTTAAGTGATAGAAGGGTTAACAGATGTTTGGGTTATAATCAAAGGAAAGTTAGGTATAGATCTGCAAATATTTTCCAATTAAAATTCCAATAAAGGATGAAACAGTCTCAAATATTTTATATACGGAATGCGTTATTTCCAGTTAATGTTTTTTGCTTTAGTGCCACAAAAGTAAATGGTGTAGATTTGTTCAGGATGCAAAGGCTTCAGAACTCAGCAGAGCAGGAAGCTGGCCACAGGGACAGGGCTAATGGCAGGCAGAGGGTGGAGAGGGAACCAGGCAAGGAGGGCAGATGGCGGTGCTGAGCACAGGTAGGCAGGACAGCAGAGCAAAGCCCAGGGGGACAATCCAGGGGACAGGTGTGCTGGGGCTCAGGACTCTTGTTTTTCAAGTGTTCAGAGACAAATTCCAGCAAAACTTCTGGTTTGAGTCAAGCCTTTCTTGAACTTGTGACTTTCCAACCCAGGGCTTGGCACACGGGATTTCAGTTTTGCTAGAGACTGAGCTAGAAACCCGGAGAATAATAAAACCAACACAGCAATGGAAATTGGTGTCTCCTGTGAAGACCGACTCGGTTTTGCTCATTAATGGAGTGGGAAAGGAGTCAAACTGGAGTTCAGCACTTTAAAAAGATGAAGCAGGGGAGGGGAGTGGAGAAAGCAGGAAGAGACCCCTCTGCGAATGAGGAGTGAACTGTGCATGAACAGCCAACACCAAGGCTCTGTCCACCTGACGTTCTGCTTTGGGCATCTGGCAACGTCCTCCCATGGAGGATCTGGCCATGGTGAACTCCCCCATGTGACGAAGGCTGCTAGCACACGCTCGAGCTAATCAGGCATCTTCCTGTTTCATACTTCCAACGCCTAATTTCCTAAGGTGATTCGAATCCTCAGGAACTGGGTCACACAGGAAGTTGCAACTGCCTAGCCATAGCTGCTGGAGCGGTGTAGATCTGGAGCCAGCAGTGGAAAGCAGACATCGACATTATTGCTCAATGCTAAGCGTCAGGAGCACAGGCCCAAGCCCTGCCGAACTCCAGACACATGCTGCTCACATCTTCTGAAGTACAGCTCAGGGTCCCCAAGACCCAAAGGGCTGGTCTGTGCTGCAAGAAACTCAGGAAAACCAAAGGACTGAATGAAGGGACGGGATGATGAAGCCCACCAGGGCCAAGAGAATGACACATGGAGTGTCTTCAGCAGACACAAGGCCATCACCCCGGCACTGGATGAAGGATGAAAAGGCAGTGCACCCGTTTTTAACCTACACAAGGTCAGCGTTCACTTTGAAACATGATGGCACATGGCACCCTTGCTCCTGGGGTCTTGAGTTTGGAGCGGTGACCCATGAGTCTGGGTTCACACCCTCTCCAGCTCTAACTAGGCTGTGCTGACGTCAGTCACCAGTGTGGTCTTACGAGGGGCGGGGGGGGGGGGGGGCACGTGTCAAGCAAGGCTGAATGCACAGCCTTTCCAGGGACTCTTCTTAGAAAGGGGGAAGAATACATTGATAAAATATTTTGAAAATAAAATATTTTGATAAAAAATTGGAGACAATTTTTTGATCTACTTGAAAAGGATTAAATCATGCACTTTGAAACTGCTATCACTAATAGAAAAGTACTTAATTTTCCTATTGTATAATGCTCAGAATCTTTGGTTTACAAATGGTTTATAAGGTAAAGACTTAATACTTCCCAAGGCTTAGAGATTACATCCAAAGGACAAAGGTAACTTGACTTTACCAGCGTGGCTGGAATAGTGGCATTGGGTGATTTATTCTACCAATCTGATCAGAGATCTTCACGCGGTTTCCGCCGGGTACCAGTGTGCAGCACGTGTGTGTCCGTGTAAAGAGAGGAAAGATCCCGTCTGGGTCATTGCTTCCAAAATGCTTATTCTTGCCCACAAGCCCGCTGTTTCAATAAGCTAAGAAATGTGCTTCTCTAAAATCACCCCAGTAGTGCCCAGGATTTGTTTGTTTTAAAACAGAGGTCAGGTAGGTATGCGGACGTCTTCAGCCACCATCTGGATGAGAGGGTGCCGGCCAGAGCCCTCACTTGGAAGTCACAGCTGGGCTGGTCACAGGGGGACTCATCGACAGGCGTGGGCTTCCTTATTTAAAGTGACAGGCCATCCAGATGTCTAGACCCCCTACAGGAGAAAGCCGAGGGCTCCCACTTGTAGAAAATGAAGCCACAGACCAGGAGGAGGCAGGCTGAACGCTGCACTGGACCACCAGGCAGCAGTGCTGCGAGCAGAACACTGTGGACAGTTCAGGACTTGGGGGGATCCAGCATCCTAAGCAGCAAGAGTCCCTATTACATTTACAAGGCTTCATTAGGCAGCAGGATTTTCTAGCCAGAAAGCACATTAAAAATAGCCATAACAATAACTTACTAAGACAATGGAAATCGGCAGAAAACCCCCCTTTAGGAGCAGAAGTACAGCTGGTTTAACCTGGAGCCAGCGCAGCAGAGGGAGGGGAGCAGCAGGGAAGGATGGGTGGTGAGTGGGCGCTCGGGGCTGGAGTCAATGATTCTTCAGCACATAAAGCCTAGGTATCCTTTCAATGGAGACCCCAAATCCTCTACAGATGAGGAGTTTTCAAGTTGTAGGGAGTTACAGAAATATTTATTGTCGGTATGCACCAAGTTAGACCAAGTGCACTGGGTCGGTGAGTGGAGTGGCCAAGGTGTACTCCACACCCCCTGGTTATAAAGTCAACTAAGAAGAGGGTGAAAGGATTTTTATGAAGGAGTTCCTGACTTCTTTACTTTGGCCATGTGCCCAGAATTTGTATAAAAATAAACAATATGCATAAAGTCAAATCGGGATTAAAAATTGAAACAAGAAAAAAAAAGGTACAAGAGTCTGGTGTTCTTAAGGCAAAACAATAGAAATCTCTTTAAATAGACACCTTTATTATACCCACAGGCGATAAAATCCCAGAGCTACTGTCAGGCACGTAAACACAGACCCTGCAAGAAAAAACAATTGGGTACTATTAGTTCCACTAACGGTTCCGTGAGGGAACATTTCACCCTGCATTAGATATTATGAGCAATCCAGAGGTGAGCCGAAGTTCAGGGACTCTGCTTATCAAGGAAACACATCGCTCACCTCTCCACTACGAAAATTAAAAACAAACAAACCTAGAAACTAAGTGTGCTCACTGAAGTGCCAACAAACATCTGATGTTAAAAACAAAAAACAAAAACAAAACTCCGCATCTTGAAACCATCATCTTCCAAGTGCAATTGTATGTAATATTCGAGAGAACTTCTCAAGAAAGTTTAGAATCAACGAGAGTCTGCGGTCACAAAGTGTACATGCGTGTGTGTGTGTGTGTGTGTGTGTATGCTCAGGTACAGATATTTTAATGTACATATCGTTATAACTTTAAAATATTTGATTAAACTGTTAAAACTGATCTGACATGATTTTTTGCTTTGTTTTGTCTGGTTGCAGTGCTGAGGACTGAACCCAGGGCCTCGTGCAAGGTAGGCAGTGGTTTACCTCTGAACCACATCCCCAATCCTGGTTTTTTTTTTTTTGCGGGGAGGGGGTTTTGGGGTGGGGGTATTGGGCACCGAATCCTGGGGCACTTTACCACTCAGCTACATCCTCAGTCCTTTCTTTTATTTTGAATTTTGAGACAGAGTCTTGTTGAGTTGCTGAGAGTCTTACTAATCGCTGAACTGGCTTTGACCTTCCAATCCTTCTGCCCTGGCCTGGCTGGGATTGATGACAGGTGCACGCCACTGCCTGGCTTATGTTTTTGTTCTTGAAACATGAATCTGCATTCTCTTTTGGCTCAAAAATTGCAAAAGTAAAATGATCCCTTAAAAGGAGTATTACCAACCAAAACAGAAAGATCACAACTCAAATACCTTCTATTTTATTCACAAAATATTTCCTATATTGAATTTCACTAAAATTCCAAATAGACATTATCCCACAATAGGATCTGACTAAATCTATGACTCATTCGACTGTAGAGCACACTATTATTTTTATTTTACTAGAAAGAAAAAAAAAAAAAAAACGCCAATTAAAGTAAAATACTTCATCTATTGAAAAGTATAAGAAACTTTCCATGAAAAAAAGTGCTAGAATCAATGAAGTATAATATTTGACACATAAAATTTCATGTATTTTCTTTCCATGTTGCTTTAAACACTTAGATACAAAACAGCTCACCTGCTAAATATTTGATAGTGTCAAGCTTGTGCGACTCAAGCATGGTTTTGAGGCCCGCAACCTCCGTCTCTATCTTCCTGTCTGTCTGCGTCAGGGCCCGATCCTGCTGGGCGTGCTTTCAAAACGAAGAGGTGCAGAGCATTAGAGGGCTTCAGGTCCTGGCCCCGGCTCTCCCCTAGAGCACCTTCCTGCCTTCCTGCTGGGGAGTCCCGGGCAGCCCAGGGAAGATGAGGGGCCATGTTTTAGGTCTCCAGGCGTCAGCTTCCTTCTGTCTGGGGAAACAAGTCCCCTACAACCCTGGCCTCGCTTCACCTGGGTTGTTTAGACTCAAATGTGACAACCTAGATGAACACCATTGGTGAACTGGAGGTCGCTCCAACATGACCAAGCACTGTGAGGCAGTCTGCTCTCACTGGCCACAACTGTCCCCTGCCTCTGAACTCCCCTTAGTGAAAGGTATTCAGTTAACTAAAAATTCTTCTGACAGAGAAGTGTGGCCTCAGATAATCTGAAAGTGACACTGCTTGTCTTGACATTATTTCTAGTCTATGTCTTCACAGCTTTCTTCTCTAGTTGAGATATCAATGTTTCATTAACACAAGGATTAGCTACCAAGGGCCACTTTGGTCCCTCCCCAAATGCAACATAGTTAAACAAGGTATATATTCGCCCTCAAAAAGGCTGGTGACACATTCATGCCTGAAAACAGTGACAAAGCTTCACTGAAAACCCTAGAACAGGCAAGCAGTTTCCTACGATCACCAATCCAGGCAAAGAATAAGGAAGTGAATGCTTAATGTGCTCCAAAGTATTCCAGAGAAACATTCCAGAATTTGCTCATGGAAGCCTCTTCCAGATTTCAGAGGTCCCAGGAAGCACAGGGATTTGCATGAGTGCTGGGGACTGAACCAGGCACATGATGAGCACAGGCTCTCCCACTGAGCTACACCCCAGACCTTGAGGTAGGAGGGTGGAAAAGGAGTAAGGTGCACCGTAATTAAGAAATAAGACAGCATTTCCACTCTCCGCTATTTGTCAGTTGCTGAGAGTTAAACTTTCATTAAGATCAAGTGTTTTGTTAAGTGTAAAATACTCAACTTCTGGGTACATACCCAAAAGAATTGGAAACAGGGGCTCAACAAATACTTTCCCATGTTTACTGCAGCATTAACAATACCTGAAAATGGAAGCAACTCAAGTGTCCACTGACAGGTAAATAAATAAAATGTGCTATACGTACTCAATGGAATACTATTATGTCCTAAAAAGGAAGAAATTCTGTCACTTGCAACAACATGGGTGAACACTGGGACATTGTGAAATAAGCCAGCCCCCAAAGGCAAGTACTTTGTGATTCCACTTCTCAGAAATTACCTAGAATAGTCAAATTCTAGAGAAAGAAAGCAGGCTGGTGGTTGCTGGTGGCTGCAGGAGGAGGGAGTGGGTGTTAGTGTTTAAGGGATATGGTTTTCATTGTGTAAAATAGATACCACTGATCCACACACATAAACAAGGCTGAGATGGCATTTTACATTACAAATATTCTACCCCAATTTTCGAAAACCCCATGACATAAAACAACAATAGTAACCACGAACAGGGTGAAGCAAAGACAGAGAGAAGTCCACGTCTCATTTCTTACCAATTCCACTATTTCTGTCCTCAATTCCAGCAGCTTCCTTTCGTTCAGGGAATACTGAAACAAACACGTCACATGATCAGATCCTGGTGCACTGATCTGCTCCCTCTCTCCTCAGTGTTCCCATCTCAGTGTGCCCACAACCCCAACATGGAAACCGCCTGGGGACACAATGGCCTGCTCCCTCCTGCTTCGGTTCTGTCACCAGAGGTTTCTTATTTATACTTTCTGCTCTGATCTGTGGATTCCCTTTGTCATCGGTCACCTCTCTGCTGTGAGATCAGGCAACAAAATAGTACTCAGTCCCACTGGAAGAAGAGCATTTTCTGGGACCAATTTAGATGAATGCTGAGTCACAGGCTTTTTGGCTTTGAGAGGCTGAAAATGGTGGAGAACTAGTTCAATGGAGGAGTTATCCCATCAGAGCTACAAGAAACAGGCCACCACTTGAGGGGTAGAGGACAATCAGAACAATATTAAGTTGGGGGAAAGATAGCTCCCAGGAATGCTATTCTGTGACGGAGACATGGCGCTGTGATTATAAAACATAACACAAAAATATGAGAAACACACTAAGCCACTGCATGGGGGCTTAATGGTAACAATACTCCGGCTTGGGCATGGTCACAACCCCATTACTAAGGAAACTGACGGGCTCCACCCATAATTAAAATGGTCCTTGCCTTTGGCTGTTAATACCTGTGAAAAGATTCAGTACAGTTTTACTGACATTAAAATCAAAATCAGACATAGCTCCTAAATAGTGGGCATTAGGATTTAATCAAGCAAATGACAAATTGTAGTTTAAATGAAGATTTTTAGGACTTAAATTAACGTTATCATATAGGAAAAGTTAATGCTTTGAAATATCTAGAAAATTGCTGGGTATAAAATGTTCCCCTAGGAACTATCTGAACTAAGCAATTGGTAGCCCCACCTAGGACTATCAGGGGATACAGTATACAAATACCACTTCTTAGAAGCAAAACAAAACAAGAAACTGACAAAAAATAAACAACCCCGTACCCCAAACTAAACCAGTTGCAAGATCAAAGAACCAAGCTCTGTAACATCAGGGTTTCAGACCAGAGCATTAGGTGTCAAGCCACCACCAGAGGGCAGGGTGGAGCTGGATTTTCGGCACACCTTGAAGCACCAACTCTGACTCACCCACCAGAAAAAAGAGACTAATTCCACAATTTAAAAATAACACTCATGTGGCTCCCTCTTCCGGAGCCCCCAAACATTTATATGCCATGCTGCTTTTGAAACCAGTTGTAAATGTTGGCACAGTTCATTTAATTTTTAATTTAATAACCTCGCCAAGGGAATCAGAAGGCCAAATGACTCATCTCCACCAAGGCATGTTACATACACATGAGCTGCTAACATGCAATTGTGCTGCACTTCGGAGCAACCCAGGTTCAGGATCATCAAGAACAGCTTCCAAGCTAAGTGAGTAACTCACAGAGTCACGGCTTTAATCGACCTGCACCTCGCATGTTGTTCTCACCTCCTAGATGCACTGCTTGACTGGCAGTGACTGGCTATCCTAAATTAAGTGAATTCAGATCTTCTTAAAAACATGACCCAGAAGGATAAAGGTAGTTAGAAGTGTCTCCCTCAGTAGTCGCCATGTGCTTCAGTCACTACATGTTTTAGTGAGGCTAGGTGAGCATCTTCATGGCCAAGTGTGAGATTAGAAGATGGGAAACGTGGGCGTGCCAGTTATTTTGTATAATGAAGCTCAGTTTAACTCTTGAGGTCCAGCAGCAGTTCCAAAACACAATTATGCATTCATCTGCCTTTCGGCATTAGCTCCATTTCCCATCAGAGTCTGCACAGGCAGTGTCTGCAGGGGCACTGGCACTAGTTCCTGCTGTGGAAAAGCTCCACTTCTCATTAAGCCAAGAACAAGAAAGGCACCTAAGTAACGTTACCCATCTAGAGAAACCCGGGCAGAGAGGGGATGCCTAGGCAGGTTAAAAACCACCAAGGACACCCGCCCTGCATCTTCATGAAAACCACACCTTCTCACTGTACTTAAAAGACAACATGCAGGGCTAGGGGTGCAGCTCAGCAGCACAGGACTCGCCTAGTATGATCGTGCTCAGCCTGGGTTCGACCCCAGCACCACACACATGCCCACAAAGACAATATAGAAATATGTTTTAATCCAGAATTGCAGTGAAAAATTTAGTATTATTTAACATTACTCATCTAAGATAAATCAACGATTTCAAAATGAGGGCCTGAAGAGATTAAATAGATCAAGATTGAGTTTAAATTCCTTATTAGCATCTATGTAACATATAATTTAGTATCTCTGAAACACAAGTTCAAACCCAATTTAATCAAGATTTTAATTTTAGCATTACTTTTTTCTATTTTTAATTTTTCTTTCTGGTACTGGGGATTGAACCCAGGGTGCTTAACAACTGAGCAACATCCCCAGCGCTTTTCATATTTTATTTAGAGACAGGATCTCGCTGAGTTGCTTAGGGCCTTGCTAAGATGCTGAGGCTGGCTCTGAATTCATGATCCTCCTACCTACCTCAGCCTCCTGAGCCCCTGGGATTACTGGCATGCGCCACCATGCCCAGCACTTTTGAGAGCATCAAATTTAAGCCCTAATCCAAAATACAGTTAAAAGGTGGTGTGTCTGACACTGAGAATTGGTGAATATTCAACAGCACCATAACACGTATGTAAACTTAAGACTTAACTAAGCATTCCATTCTGAAAAGTAATGAATTCGTAATTTATTTTTAATAAAGAACATACCAATTCTTTTACTCTGCTTTTTTCTAGATTGAAGTCTAATTTTGTATCTGTTCGGACTTTGATCATTTCATCCTAGTAGAAAGGCAAACAACAAAGAGAGAGAAATCCAAAGTTAGAAATTCACAGCTCCTGAGGACCTGAGCCTGGGATACCTGCTGCCCTCTACCCCAAGGGAGGCGGCCAGGGAAGGGCACAGCCAGAGGAGGGGCTGGACTAATGATGTCAGAACTGTGGAGGAGCCAGGCTGGCCTGTCTCTAGGCTTCCAGTCACATGTACAGAGTCCCCCCTGAAAGGCAAGCCCCCTAGAGTGCCCTCTGAGAGTTAAGCCCCCTAAGAGCGGGTCATTACTGCTTTCTGTGTCACCTAGGCTGGCCTCAAACTCCTGGGCTCAAGTGATTCTCCTGCCTCAGCCTCCTGGGCAGCTGGGACCACAGGTGCTTTTGACCTCCCGATTCCCCATATCATCTCCCTGTGGAATTCAGGAAGAAAGCAGCTCCCTAGACAACTATGGAAAGCAAAGATGAAAGATATTAAACTCTGGTTTAAGTAAAGCCTTCTCTTTGAAACTCATCAAAATCTTCTTTTTTAACACATCAATATTCTTTCCTACTTAAAACAAACACAGCTGGCCTGGTAACCATTTAAAAATCACATGGAATTTTCTAAAGAAAGTCACTTTTAAGAGAATCTAAGGGCTCCATTTGGCTACTTCACAAACATTTTAATTTAAAATGATTTAACTCCTCCTAGAAGGCAATTTTCTTAATGAATTTGGTTGCAGACACTGGTGGCTTATTCAATGACTGTGTTAAGTCTTCCAGTGTGTACTTTTCAGGCATATTACACAAATATTTCACCAAGAATTAGGTTTTTAAAAGCATGTAATTATTTCTGATATTATGCTTACAGAATTACAAAAAGTCAGCATACAGGAAAGAGAATCTTACCATTACTTGTTGTTTTAATTGATGTAGTTCAAGTTTTATTTTCTAAAAATACATTAAAAAGAAACAAGGATATGTTTAGAAAGTTGGAAGAAAAACATAAAACTTCATAATCAACACATATCAGAACACGCATTTACACACGTTCTTAAACTCTTCCCTCATTTACCACAAACTTGACAACAGTCAGAACTCAAAAGTGTCATACTGCTATGCCTGTGTAGACCTTGAAACTACTTTTAATTAACCTTGAAGGTTGCATAAAATAAGTAACAAGACTGGTTTTGTTTGTTTTTTTTGGTACCAGGATTTGAACCCAGAGGTGCTTATCCACTGAGCCACATCCCCAGTCCTTTTTATTTTGAGACTTGCGAAGTTGCTAAGGCTGGCTTTGAACTTGCAGTGGGTGACACTCTTCCATCTCCTCAGGGTGCACACTTGGAAGTTCATGGCAGTACACACTTACTTGTGCCTGTGTGTGTGCGCGTGTGTCTGTGTGTTCGCTTTATTTCAGCGTCTTAATATTTTGAGTGGTCTCTACTTTTACCTCATTTTCTGCTCTGAGGGCTGAAAATTCACTCTTCTCCAAAATGATCATATCCTTTTTCACATTAGCGATCTTAGACATTATTTGCTGAAGAGTGATCTCCTAGAAAAAGAGAGATGACACTCATAATCTGTCAGCCCAGAGGTCCGCCTCCTGCTACCTGCACCTGCTGTTATCGCCATGAGAAACCAGAGGATGTGGACTGGAGAGGGGCTTCAGCCAAACCACCACTATTCTGAGGTAAGACAATGAAGAGAACAAAACACGTAACAGCATCGTTACCACATGAATCACAAGGGCAGTGCGGTGGTCTGTGGACTCAAGGACGATGCTAAACCCGACTATGGGACTATGGCCGCATCTCCATTCTTTACAGTACCTTGACCAGAACAGACAGCTTTTGAGCACAATGAGCTCTTAAGCATGAGGAGTCTAATTTTATGCCACAATTCTCTTTTGCCTCCTATGGTTAAGATTACTATATAGTTTTCAACCAACTATTATCTGAAGAGTTACATTTATACTTATTACAAATAACACCCCACTTTCAGATTTCAGATTTGCTCACCCACCGGGACCACACTAACCTGCTGCACCTTGGTGACCATGTCTTTGTAGACGATGTCCATGTTGGCCTCCATGATCTTGACTAACGCAGAGACAACGATTTCTGCTTGCTGAGTGGTAAAACCTACGCAAGCACACACAGGAATGTGATCACTCTCAGAAGAATGCAGCCACCAGGAAAAGACAATCCACGGCCCTGTGTACATTCCATTCTGATCTCAGAAGCAAGAGGAAAGCAGCAGACAGGAGGGTTGAGCAGACAGAGCCACAGCTGGGACACACCTGCTGCCCTTGGGTAAGAAACATCTGAGAGTGTTCCTCACACAGTCAGGTGCCTGGGCTACTGAGATCTCCAACGCCCTCTCAGCTGTCAAAATTCATGGCTTCAGAGAATGTTTATGAAACAGGTCTGCCTGAAGTTCAATGTCAAGTGAGACAAGGTTGACTCCAAATTACAGATGCAAGGACTGTTTCTGCAGTTTGTTGTCTGGGTGGCACTAGGCACTGAACCCAAGGCCTCAGGCCAGGCATGCATTCCACCACTGAGCTACATCCCCAGACTGTTCTGATCACTGAATGAAGACTTATGGGAATTTTAATTTTCTTCTTTATATTTCTCTAAATTGTCTAAATTTTCAATGGTGGACAATTTCTTTAATTTTATAATGCATGTTAACAACTTACCTACATAGGAAACCTCAGCTATACCTATCACAAATCAAATCATTGACCAAACAAATAATAATCTAGTTAAAAGATAAAATCAGTTCTTTCATTTTTTTCTTCGACATTTTTCTTCAGTCACTAGTCTAGGGGCCCAAGTTGGATAAAAGACATTTTTTGACACTCAACAAATGATGGTGAATCAAATTATAGACACTGGCAACTTGACATTGTTAATGCTTTCAATAACTGGAATCTGTAACTAACATTTCATGTAGAAATTCTAATAAATACTTAAAACTTGAGTGCCTGAAGAGCAATTCCTTCTATTAAATGCTTCCATCTATGAGAACTTCAGAAGAATCAGTAGATTCTCATTAAGTGTATTTGTTTGAATAATAAAATACTCTGGATAAGATTAAACATGGGACTATAAGATTTTGAAAGGAGAAAAAAGGACCTCCAAAGATCTACCATTTTATTCAAAAGTCTTTACTTTTTCAAAATGTATGTCAAGCACAGAAAAAATAGCCGAAGGGTCCTCCCAAAAATGTTCACTGTTTAGCTCCGGGTTATTAGGTTCTGAGGTTTTTTGCTTTCTTTTCTGCTTTTCTAATATTTAGAAAATGAGGGGCTGGGGATATAGCTCAGTTGGTAGAGTGCCTGCCTCGCAAGCACAAGGCCCTGGGTTCAATCCCCAGCACTGCAAAAAAAAAAAGAAAATGAACACGTATTTTTGCAAATTTAAAAATTTTACTAAGAGTTCATGGTTAAATATAAATATGACTTAACAGTTATGATGAAAAGAAAGATATCCCATTAGTGTGTAATTTTTATGTATCAGTTAAAAATAAATTTAAAAAGGAAGAAAAAGAGGTAGAGAACTTATACAGATGATAAAATGAAACCAAAGTCAAACAGTTTATAACCACCTGTGGGAGAAGAGAGGGATACGAACAAGCAGAAGTTAAGCTCTAAATCTACTAAGTTAGGTGGTGCAAATTAATTAGAGATTGCAGATTTTTAGGATGTCTGCTAAATCAAGAGATGTAGCTCTGGGTAAAGAAAAGGCAGAATATTCCTTTAAGAGCCTTTCTGGCTTTCACCCTTGCCAGTCATAGGAAGCCCCTCCTCACCAGGTCAGAGAAAGCCCCTTCCCCTGGCCCCTGGGTGGGGTCCTCACATCTCTGGTCTTTAAAGATGCAAATATCCACCGGTCAAGGTCTGAAATCAAGATTCTGCTTGCAAGATAAACCTGCCCTTCTCATTTCCACTTTTCCCTTTGAAAGTTGGAGCTGAAAGAAGTCGTGGTAAAAAAGGCCTATTATTTCAAGTTTGACAAGAAAAGTTGTGAAAACTATTACATAGCACTTAATAGTTTTTCCAAAGTGCACTCATGAACATTATTTCATTTAAGTGCTCAAAAGGTGCAATGGAATTCTTATTAGGTTCATGCTACAGACGAGCAAATGAAAACTGAGAAGAGTAGGGGCTTCCACAGTTATGCAAGTAGAAACTGCCAGAGGGGGGCTTGGACCCAGGGCTTCTGACTACCCGACAGGCACAGAACAACTCATCCTACCACTCTGACTTAGGCATGTGAAGCACATTACTGACAGAAGCTTCTCAAACGTGAACATGTGTAACTGGACAGCTAGCTACCCAGTGAAGTAAAAACACAGATATGTTTGTTTTCAAAGCATAATACATGTGAATATGGAGCTCTGATTTTGAGAATATATGTGCCACGGAATAAGGAACTGCACCTGACATATTTGTCTGCATATGACCAGGTATGAGAATGTTCCCCATATTCCAAGGGCACTTCCAATGAATGCATCTATGCCAGAACAATCTTTTATATTAACACAAAAGCAGTAAGTGAAATTGCTAATTTGAATACTGAAAAGAACAAAGAATGGTAAGTTAAAATAATCAATAATTGCTGCTCAGCAACATTTCCATTTTACAAAATTTTAAAAGCACACAGATGCACAGTAATGAGGCGATCATTGCTGCTTCAGCTCCAGCTGTCAGAAATCATTCCTGAGCTCTCTTTTTTTTTTCATTCCTGAGCTTTCTGACTTGCATCTACATTTTCACCTATGACACTATACTTCCATGGTGATGTTATAAAAATATACTTCACCTGGACAAAGAGAAAACGTGTAGAAAAAATCTCCATTGTATTGATGAAGCAAAAATGTCCTTCAACAAAAAGCGATGCTCTAAAAAGGAGACTGACAGAGAGGTCACCTCTAGGTTTGAGCTGAAGAGAAACATGTGAAGGAGAAGGAGGGTCATTATTCACAGTGGTCTTGCAGGGCACTCAGTGGGAGTGAGGGGATTACCATTTTCTTCCAGCAGGCACACCAAGGCATGGGTGTCAAAGTAGAGCTTCCTGTTCCCAGAACAGGTGAACTCTCTCCTCTCGTGCTCCAGCTGCAGGCACCCCGCAGACAGGCTCAGCTCTAGAATGGAAAGGAGAGGAGGGTCAGGACGACTGGGTGTGGCGCAGCCCGCCCTAAATTGCACAGGCTAGGTGACCTTCAGAATTTCTAACCCACCCGACCCTGCTTATCTTTGAGGACAGGGTACCTGAAGGACAGAAGTCCCTCTTCAGGTGGCTGTCTGAAACTGGCTGGATCTGAGATGGCTGCCAGTGCCCCAAGTGGATCTCTAATGTCAGTGTAATCCCACTTGCATGCTAAATGACACCCCCAGCGTCAAGACAGCAGACAAATGCCATGACAATGACAATAGAAAAGAAGCAAAAATGGCACCTGAAACACCTGGAAAACCCAAGCCCATTATCAGAAAATAGGAATACCCCTCCCTTCATTTCTCTTTACATATATTATACACACACGGATACATATGTATGTCCATATATGTGTATAATATATATAGATAGATAATTATTTAGATATGTATCTATATATCTACATATAGATCACGCCTGTCCCGCAGCCACACACACCAGGGTATGGGAAGTGGACTTTCAAATATCTATCACTTCCTCTCTGGGCCAAGAATAAAAGTCTCTTTTACTGCATCAGTGCTCAGTGGTTACTGGTTCACAATTCTGAGAGGGGAAAAAGGACCCAGCCTTTGGAGTTAAAAAAAAAAAAAAAGGCAAGCCAGGCACAGTGGCGCACGCCTGTAATCCAAGCGACTCGGGAGACTGAGCCAGGAGGATCGCGAGTTCAAAGCCAGCCTCAGCAACTTAGCGAGGCCCTAAGCAACTCAGTGAGACCCTGTCTCTAAATAAAATACAAAATAGGGCTGGGGATGTGGCTCAGTGGACG
>JAJEJO010000306.1:41328-68104 GCA_020662805.1 Glaucomys volans | reverse complement strand
AGAGACAGGGTCTCACTGAGTTGCTAAGGGCCTCGCTAAGTTGGTGAAGCTGGTTTTGAACTTGTGATCCTCCTGCCTCAACCTCCCGAGTCGCTGGGATTACAGGCATGCGCTACTGTGCCAGGCTGAGCATTGGTAATTTAATAAGGATCAACCTAATATGTGCACAAAGATATAATATAATTTGTGATTGTGAAAAAGTGAGCAAATTAATGCCCAACATTAGAGAGATGGTTAAATAATTGTGACACAAATATACGTCTTTTAAAAACCTCAAATGACTTGAATCCTGAGCTCCTGGGGCTATTGCATGATCTATGAAGGAAAGCAGAACTGAGAAATAAAAGGTCCTGTTTCAGTTCCTGGTTCTAGCTTATCCTGAAATTGGCATTTTCATTTGTGTAAGCCAATAAATTGTGCTTAAGCTATCTAGAATAGAGTTTAATCTGTTAGCCTCTGTAACACAGTAGTAGTCTATTGGACAGAGGAACTTTACATAGGGCTCTAATGGCTAATGAAAAAGAAGTACCAACTAATTGATGGATCAGGTAGGAGCCAAACACCCAGGGTTCAAGACTTCTTGAAAAAGTTGGATTAGAGGAAATTTTTGAAGCCAGAATCAGAGTGGGGTCCTCCTATTTTCTCCTCACAGCTGGATGTAGGGTTTTTCCATGAGCAGTTGCTCCACAGAGCAAACCCTGATGTCCCCCCCAATCTGTGAAAACTGTACGTGAACTTCACATTCTCTGGATGTCATCAGGGGAAAAAACATGGGAAGATGGCTAGAGCTGTACCTGGAAGACATTCTGGGCCTGCCCTGGGGTTTACCAGGTAGTGACCAAAAGGCCAGGGCTCATTGTCCCTTGCGTAAGCAGGTCAGGAGCAACGGGGTTTGGTGCATTTCTTTAGCATAGGGAGCCCCTTACTTATAAAGATTGTCTGGAAGAAATCAGTTTCTGGTAATCAAAATACTACTCTTCCTAACTGAAAAGTACTAACGGGTGAGGAGAGGATTTTGGTTCTGGGTAACACGGAGTAAGTACACTCCATCCTGTCTGTCCAACTGAATTCAGCTGTAAAAGCTGGACAGAATGCACAGAGTCATTATTTAAGGACTCTGAAAACTAAATAATATCAGGCAGATCAGAGAAGACGACAACATTTCCAGGTACCACCAAACCAATGTTGAGTTTATCATTTTTTTCCAACCTCTGGTGTCCCCCAAACTTATGTTGTCAACCCAGAATACTATACCCAGCAAAAATATCCTTCAAGAATTAAGTTGAATAAATACATCCTCAGATGGGAAGAAACTAAGAGAATTTGTTGTCGATTGACTTGATCTAAAAGAATTGCTACAGGATATCTACCAGCTAGGAGAGAAATGATACCAAAAGTAAATTTGGAACAAAAAGGAATGAAAAAGAGTAACAGAAATGGTAAATATCTATGTTAACATAATGGATTCTTCTTTTCTTCTTTAGTTCTTTAACATATGCTTAATGATAGAAATCAAAAATTGTAACATTGTCTGATGGAGTTGTCAGTGCTTATGCATATGATATATAACAACTGCATATAAAGGAGCAAGGATTGTTATGGGCCAGTCTGTATGGACAATGACCAAACAGACTCCATTGAACCCTGAGACTCTTGGTCATGTAAGAAATGCTTCTCCCATGAGTCATCCTGATCCTGCCTAGCACACCTTGCTTAGAAACGCAGATGTTTCTGTTCTTCTTATATAATATAAAATTGTTCTCTTTTTGGTTCCCATTTTTCTTGGACAGCGTACCCTGTCAGAGAATGATTGTCCAGGCGTTAGTAACCATTCTTTAACTTGTACTTAACTAGGGTTGTTTTGACCCACTTCCCCTTCTGCTTATGATTCTAGATCTCATGGTGTTTGTTTGTGGTTCTGAATCACAGCGACAGCCACTTATGATTGATGTGGTTTGGGACTATGAAGGTGTACTCTAGCCCTTGGAGGGGGTCCAGGAGTGTAAACTTGCAATCTGCCCTCCTCCCACCAGCTGGAGGCCCACCTGCAGGTGAATAAAAATGATTTCCCTTCTGCTTTAAGATCCACTTGGTGATTTATTGCATCTCGCCATAAAAGGATAAAGAGACTTATGTGATAGTGAGGTTTTCACATTGTCCTAAAGTGGTAAAGTACTAATTGTATTTAATTAATTTTTTGTGATGCTGAGTATTGAATTTGTGGCCTTGCACATGCTAGGCAAGTGCTCTACCACTGAACCACATCCCCAGCCCAAAGTATTAATTTTAAGTAGATTTAGAGATGTCTGTTTTAATCCTTAGAACAACCCATGAGCAAGTATAGTCAAAAAACATTGCCAGACTTGGTGGTGCATGCTTGTAATCCCAGTGGCTCAGGAGGCTTAGGCAAGAGGATTTCAAGTTCAAAGCCAGCCTCAGCAACTTAGTAAGGCCCTAAGCAATTTGTGAGACCTGTCTCAAAATGAAAACTAAAAAGGGCTGAAGATGCGGCTCAGTGATTAAGCCCCCCCTGGGTTCAGTCTCTAATACCAATAAACAAACAAACAAATAAATAAACTAAAGATGTTCGAATAACCCAAAGGAGATAGGAAAGGAGAAATTGAAGAGCAAAACAATAGAAAGAACAAACTGAAAGTAAAAAACAGTATAGAGGCTTAAATCCAAATGTATCAAAAAATACATTAAATGTAAATGATCTAAACTGGAGGTCAATAAGCTTTTTTTTTTTTTTAAAAAAAAGTTTATATGTTGAACATTTTGGCTTTGTGGGCCAAATGCAATCTCTATTACATAATTATTTTGTTTCAAAAACAGGTCCATATGGACCATAGTTAGCCAACATCTGGTCTCAACACACCCATTAGAAGACAGAGATGGTCAGCATGAACTAAAAAGTAAAAGAAAAACAAACAAACCAACCTGACTATGTGCTGTCTGCAAGAAACTCATGCCACTTATAATGTTATAGATTGGGTAAGAGTAAGGGGCGAGGAAAGGGACACAGGTTCTCCCTGACCTTTCCTTCCTCTGCCCTATGTGGAAGTCAGATTTCTGGCAATTTCAGGCTTTAGGAACACAGCCTTGAAACTGGAAGGAAAGGATGCCTCTGAGTTTCTTCTGTTACCCTGAGCAAGCGTGAACGCTTTGTGCCACGGCAAAGGCCTGTAGAAACTATTTCTATTTAATTTACACACACTATTAAGTACATTAGCCTATTGACCAATCTCATCAGATGAAGAGCAAGTTAGAAGGAAGGAGCAATGAGAAGCAAATGTGTAAGGTGAACTAAAACTGGTGTGCATGGTACAATTGCCACCAGAATGGACAATAGTAACTTAAAGGGTAAAAGGAGGGGTTAGGATGCGTAACCAATTTCTCCTGCTTCTTTCATTCTGTACAAATCTTGAGAGAAATTTTTCTTCAATCTGCAGATTGCATCTTTCTTTTATTTTATGTATTTTATTTTATGATGAGAAAGCTGAATATCCTTTTTTTGGGTACTGGGGATTGAACTCAGCAGCACTCGACCACTGAACCTCATCCCCAGCCCTATTTTGTATTTTATTTAGAGACAGGGTCTCACTGAGTGGCTTAGCATCTCCCTGTTGCTGAGTCTGGCTTTGAACTTGGGATCCTCCTGCCTCAGCCTCCTGAGCTGCTGGGATTACAGGTATGCGCAACCGCACCTGGCGAATACTGGTTCCTGAATTGCTTAAACCCCCAGAGCCTGCCAACATCAGAGTTGGGGCCAGCCTTTTCTTTCAACACTGCGAACAAACTTTTGCTTTGGCTGTTGGCGTCCGTGAGATTCTGTGTCTGGCCTTCAATCCAGGCCACTGGCAGTTTCTGGGCACCGGATACAGGTCCTTCTGGAACTTTTGCTAGTCTCCATGGCTTCCGTGAAGCAGGTCCTTTGACAGCTCCTGTCCCCTCGTTCTTGTTCCTCAGGGTCGTAGCCATGGAGTGGGACACACCGGTGGGTGAGCGGTGACCGTGCACTGCTCTTTTTCTCTGCGGTCCAACCCGCTGCACTTCATCCCCAGGCCCGTGGCTCTGGGTGGGCCTTACCAGCAACACCAGCCTGGGGTTTTGGGCTCATGGACCGTGATGGACAGAGCAATGGAGACAAACCCAGCACCAGGGAGACGCTGCATTGGGAGACAAGGGTGCAGGGCCCGCAGCTGGCGTCAGCCACGTGCTGCGCAGGGAGGGCCTGTTCTCACAGGAGAAGCGCGCTCTGAAATCATGATGGCAGTGTGGTGTTTAACAAGCCAGCAACGCGGTCATCATTATCACCCTTGTGTGTGCTGTGCCTTCACATGACTGGCAGCACAGTGCGTTTGTTTACGGGACACCCCTGGGAGCAGAGAGTTGTGCTATGACGTCACTTGGGGTGGGAACTTCTCAGCACCTTTGCAGTCTCACGGGAAGGCCGTCCTTTATACCCGCTGTCATTGGATCGGTCTTTTCTCTCTCCTAAACTTTGGAGTTCAAGTTCTCATACTGGTGAGCAGTGTCCTTCTCTAATGTCAGCAGAAGCACCAAAGCCTCCCAGCATTTGGCATTCTTGAAGTGGTGACAGAAACCCCTCCCTGGTGTCCGAGCCGAGGGTTCTGGGCTCTGCAGCATCAGTGCTGAGCACTGGGGATACCTGTGCACTCTTTAATACGTTCACTTTCTTGGTCCTTATGATACCCCAGACCTCCAGGGAGCAGGGTCCTCTGCCAGAGTCACTTTTGTCCCTGTGAAGGGCATGGGCTGGGGATGCACCTCAGCACACAGCACTTGCTTAGCAGGTGACAGCACTTGGGCTGAATCCTGGGCACCACCCCCCAACCAATGTGAAAACTAAACAAGCAAGAATCAAGCAAACCCCAAAACTATATATATACGAGAAACAATTGATTTGTTATGTCAGTATTCTTTTGGTCTTTAAGCTTTTTATTTGGAACTGTTGACTTCTCTTTTCTATAAGTTCCATCTTGTCTTTCAGTTCTTGTATTGAATTTATAGTTTTATTGAGCTGTTTTATAGAAAAGTCATTACAGAGAATTTCTCTTCTTTGAGTTCTGTTTTCTTCAATGCTGGTTCTATCTTTTACCCCCTTCTCTCTTCTGGATTTTTGTTTTGTTTTGTTTTGTCTTTTGTTTTTTTTTTTTTTTTTTGGTCCTCCTTCTGTTAAAAAATAACATTTTCCACGGTGCAGACAATAATCTTACCTTCTTAATGCTTAATGTAGGTGGCTCTATCTAGACTTTCAGTTTGCTTGGATGGGGGCCATTTCTCCTTCAGTCCTCTCTTATTTGTTTGAGACTGGTCTTGCCCTCTGAACCGTGGCTGGAGGATGCAGTTCTAGTGTTCCAGTGTCTTTTCTGTAGCTGAAGGTCCGTGTTAGCAGGAGAGAGCTGGCTGGGATTGCTTGGAGCCCTTCTCAGCGTGGCTGGGCTCTGCCATCTTTCTAGGTCTTATTGAGTGTTTTGTATCAGGCTTTGCTTCACCGTGATGGCAAGACAGGGATGGGAGGTGATGGAGGTAATCGTATTCCCAAGGAGGGACACGTTTTCCTGCAGTGTATTCTGTTTGGCTGCCCAACCCCTGGTTTTACTGCCTCTCTCATTACCAACAGCTGGAAAATACCATTTTGGGAAGATTAGCCTTGAATCAGAAGCCAAGATGGCTTCAAATGGAAGAGACTGGACTCAGAGATCAAAGAAGCAAAGCTTTGGTGACAAAGGCGGGAAATGAATTAGGTGAACACCTTCTGTTTAAAGGGAAAAGGGAAGCTCTGTCATTTAGAGGGAAACCTCCCCAACCTATGGGACAGAAGAGACAGAGATGACCCAGGCAGGGAACAGAGAATGTTTGTTTATCCCTGGGAACTGACAAATTGATGATGGTCTCAGCCGCTTGCTGAAAACTATCGATTTTATCTGTGTGCAGAAAAAGGTGACCTCCGTTTGAGCATCCTTCAATTCCTTCAGAAGTGAAAAAGGAAGGAAATAATGCATGTGTATCATATAATCTTAATTTGACATTATACACCTGCGTGTATGCACATGCATACATTTAGATCTACAACTGCACAGATTAAATTTTTTTTTACAGTGGTTATTTATTAAAAGTGATTTATAGGCATGTTAAATTTTGTCTTTGTACTTTTCTGTGGTTTTGACTTTTCTACAAATGAACACAATAGGAAATAATAGAGAAAAGAATTACAGAAAAGGGGAAAAAAGATTTTTATCCATTTATTTTTGGTGCTAGAGATCAAACCCAGGGCTCTCTGCTAAGCACCTATTCCACTGAGCTGCACCCTAGTCAAGAAGAAGTTCTATAATAGAGAAAAATTGCAGAGAAGGGAGACATCAAAGTGTGTAGGATCATATTTATTTTATGTAATTTTTAAATTCTTTTAATTCTTTTGTATCAGGGATTGAACCCAGGGGTGCTTAACCACTGAGCCACATCTGCAGCCCTTTTTATTTTTTATTTAGAGACAGGGTCTCTTTGAGTTGTTTAGAGGCTTGCTAAGTTGCTGAGGCTGTCTTTGAACTTGTGATCCTCCTGCCTCAGCCTCAGGAGCCTCTGGCATTATAGGCATGCACCACCATGCCCAGTAGTAGCACTATATTTATTTTCGATATATTACTGTGAAAAAAATGTTTAACAGGTTAAAAACAAGCAAAAACAAAAGCAAAATTGAAGAGGTAGGGTTTAGTGCTATTGAATTCTTCAAATGTGGCGGGTTCAAATTAAGATGAGCTCTAAGTGGGAAATATAAATAGATTTCAAAGTATGAAAAAGGAAAGAATACCTCATCCTAATACATTGGTTACATTAAAATGAAAATTGTGGACATATTAGGTTAGATAAAATATATTATTAAAAGTAACTTTTTCTTTCTAAAATGTACCTACTAGAACTTTGAAAATTACCTACATGGCTTACGTTTGCAACTGTGTTTCTGTTGGACTTTGCTGCTCTAGAATAGTGTCTATTTTTTTTTTTTTTTTGGTACCAAGGATTGAACCCAAGAGCGCTTAACCACTGAGCTACATCCCCAGCACTTTTTATATTTTATTTAGACACAAGGTCTTGCTAAGTTGCTCAGGGACTCAGTTAATTGCTGAGGCTGGTCTTGAACCTGCGATCGTTCTGCCTCAGCCTCCTAAGCTACTAGGACTACAGATGCATGCCACCACTCCCAGTTCTAATTTTTTAAAAAAATAAACCAGTGAAATCCAGGTGACTTTATTGTTGTTTTTTTAAATTTTTTTTTAGTTGTCAATAGATCTTCATTTTACTTATTTACATGTGGTGCTCAGGATCAAACCCAGTGCCTCACAGGTGCTAGGCAAGTGCTCTACTACTGAGCCACATCCCCAGCCCCCAGGTGACTTTAAGTATTCAACATTCCCAGTAGCATGCTCTTTTGTACTAATAACAAGGCTTCATCATCATCCTAAGTACTAAGACATCTAGTTCCCCTATCCGCTTCTTCCAAGGTCCTGCTGGGTTTGGGGTACACTGGTCCCTCCATCTCCATGGGGGAGAGTTTGGCACCAGGATCCCCGAGGATCCCTAACTCTGAGGATGCTCAGTTCCTTATGTAAATGGCATAATATTTACATAGAACTTGTACAATCTTCCCATAGACTTTAAATAATCTCTAGATTGCTTAAAATACTGAATACAATGTGTGAATAGTCGTTGTTTTACATTGTTTGAAGAATAATAGCAAGAATAAAAAGTCATTACCTGTTCAGTACAGATGCGACTGTTTTTTGGGGTACAGATCCCCAGATATTTTCCATCCAAGGATGTTTGAGTTCTTCGATGTGGAACCCATGCATACAGAGGGCTGTATTCTTCATTTGGGAAAAATACAGAATTGGTCCCCAAGACCCCCAAGGAGCCTGTCATCTCATTCCTGAGTGGGACCTCTGCTCATTTTGTTCTTGAATACTAAGTGTGGATTTCTGAAACCACTTCCCCTTTTCATTCTTTCTCCAAAACAGTGTGGATATAAGGTTAATTTGATTAATAGACGTATTTGAAGTTTTAAAGGATAATTATAGCATAAGCAAAACCCAGTTGGAATTACATATCACACTGACTCTGCCGGTCCTTTCCTGCCTTTCTCCACTAGGGGGACTTTCTCACTCCTGTAGAAAGAAGGCCCTTGTCCTAGGGCTGCCTGTCTTCCTTCCAGAGTCCAAGTCCCTCCAGTAGCAGCAGCTGACAATTCCAAAATTTCTTGAGATCCTATCACACGGAGCATTCTGCTTAAACCTCTCCCTGATGCCTCTGCCCGGGCGGACTTGCATTTCAAAGCTAAATAGGCTCCTTTGGGTGTTTTCCAAAAGGCAAATCAGCTCAGGTTTCCGTGTGCTCTCTACGATAACACCACTTCATTTGGTTTTGCTTGTTTTGCTTGTGGACAGGTGGCCTAAGCCTCATTATCAGCCAGGCTCGGCTGAATCCATAGTTCTCAGGTAACAGAAAGGCTTAAGGCATGAAATGTTGTCTGCCTTCCAAAACTCAAGATAGAATGGCTGCTGTTATTTGCAGGACAATGCAGGGGTTGAGAGAGAGGCTCTGCTCTGACAATCTCAGTTTCTGTTTCTCCTACCCTGACTTACTCCATACCTAAACAGACCTCCATCAGAGTAATAGCATTTAACCTCTTAGATAAGAATTAAAATGAGATCATGAGTTATCAAACCTTATTCCTATGCTTGATCTGGCATATGTACTTGAAAAATAGGACCTACTTTGGTAATAGTTATTGCATTTAAATCCAAGGAGTCTTAGGTAAAAAGAGATTTATAGCTCAATAGGGTAGTGGATTTTTTAAGAAATGTTTTTGGTTGCAAAAACAGCAAATTTGATTTACAGTAGCTCAAACAACTAGGGATTTATTTGGTCTTACAGAAAAGGTTTAGAAGCTGACAATTCAGGGCTGAATCAGTGCTCACCAATGTCCTGAAAACCTCGGACTCCTGTCTTTCTACCCTGTCTTGCTTAGTGTATGTTTTTTAATTCTCAAGCTTCTTGGATTCATGGTCACAAGATGAACCACTAAGTCTCCCATCCACATTCCAGGTTGGAAGAAAATAGGAAAAAGGCCAAAGGCTTTCTCAGACCAGGAATTGCCTTCTTTTTCAGGGAAGGTGGCTTCCCCAGGACCTTCTGCTCCTATCTCATTGGCCAGAACTGCATCACACAGGCAATCTTAGCTGTCAGGAAGCCTGGAAAGTCAAGCATTTAGCATCTCTGCCTCAACAGCAAAGAAAATCAAGGTAAAAGCAGGAAAATGGATATTGACCCAACTTATACAATCTGTCACAAGGAGTCCATATAATTTGGAGTGCGAATGTGGCCAACTTCTGAGGAGGTAGCATCATTTTCCTACTCCAGGAACCTAGGAAACTGGAGCTTGCAATATGGAAAAATGCACAGGGGGGTTTTCTCAGCAAGCACCTGGGGGAGGAAGAGGGACCCAGCCCCCTTTAACTTCTCATTGACACTTGTTGCATGGCTCTTGAGTAGCAGGGACTACACGTTATAGCCCCTGTTATAACCAGCCACTGTCTTCAATGCTGGAGGAATATAGCCTTGTCAAACTGCTTGGTCTTACATCCATTGAGATGTTCACGAGATGCTGATAACACAGAAAGAGGGTGTATTTGGTTCAGACTGGGGAGCCAGGGAAGGCTACCTTGAGGAGGCGAGACTGGAGCAATGACTTGAAAGATAACAAATATTCAGGGAGGCAAAAAAGGAGTGGAAAGGTATTCTGGGTAGAGACAACATGTGCAAAGGCCCAGAGGTAAGGTAGCCACCCAGATGACTCAAAGTCCCTGGAGGAGTTTATCAGGACTGAGAAATAGAACTAGAGAGAGTGACTGGAGCAGGCTAAGATAGCTTCGTTTGACATTTATATGGAGCCATTGCAGGAGTCAGAGAATGACTTTAAACTTACATTTAAAATTGCATTGACCCTACAATTGAAGAATGGATAAAGAAACTATGGTATATATACACAATGGAATATTACTCAGCCATAAAGAAGAATAAAATTATGGCATTTGCTGGTAAATGGGTGGAGTTGGAGAATATCATGCTAAGTGAAACAAGCCAAGCCCCCAAAACCAAAGGCTGAATGTTTTCTCTGATCAGTCGATGCTGATACATAATGGGGGGGGGTGGGTTATGGGGGGATAAGAAAAGAATGGAGGAAGTATGGATGGTATAGAGGAAAATGGGATGGGAGGGGGTGGAGGAAGGAAAGATAGTAGACTGAGATAGACAGTATTACCCTATATATATGTAAGATTTTATGAATCGTGTGAATCTACATTGTGAAAAAAAGATATATTTCCTGCTGTATAATTATATCAAAATGGGTTCTATTTTCATGTATAATTAAAAAGAACCAATAAAAAATTGCATTGAAGGCAATTTAGAGGATGGGAGGATGAGACTGGAGGCAGAATAATCAGAAAGCCATGGCAAGACGCAGAGAGCAACCATGTCTGAACCACTGTAGTGCTAAGGACACCTGGGGAGACTGGAGAGCCACGGGGAGGTAAAGTCGAGGTGTTGAGTGGATCTACACATTAACAAGAATTCCGGGATGGCCCCATGTTTCCGGTTTGAACAACTGTGTAGATGTGGTGCTTCATGCTGGTCAAGGAAACACTGGAGAGGAGAGATGGTGGGTTTGACTTTGGACAAGTTGAGATTCAGACACCTGCAGGACTCTTCAGTGAACTGCCTGGCATGTTGGAAACACAAGTCGGCAGCCTGGACCGGGCAGGAGAGGCTGGCTTATCATTGCAAACAGACTGGAGGAAGTGTCTGGAATGGCTGTGCATCCATCTCTCCTGGGGGAACATCCCACCACCCACCCCCAATGCTGCCTTTGAGTCATCTCCTGTGAAAAATGGAAGTGAGTGCATTGATTATGTTTCAATAGGACAACCACAAGTCAGTCTGTATAAGGTGCACACATCAAATTAAAAGAAAAGCTACGTTTTTAATCAGAGCAATTGGGAACTTGATGTCACTAGGTGTAGACAGAACCTCCAAGGTGGTTCTTAATACTTTGCCTCAGGGTGTTCACACTGTGTCCTGCTTTCCCACATCCTAAGAGGGCAGAAGTCCCCATACAGTTCTTGGATCATTTACTCTGGGGGAAGCCAGCTGCCCTGTCTTGAACAGCCCATGTGGGAGAGGCCCACCTAGGGAGGAACTGAGGCCTCCTGCCCACAGCCCTGTGAGGGCGCCATCTTGAAGGCAGATGCTCCAGCCTCAGCCAGCGTCTGACTGCAGCCTGCTGAGAGGCCCTGGGCCAGGAACACCAGGAAAGCCTCTCCCTGACTCTTGACTCTCAGATACTATGTGAGATAATCAATGTTTATTGCTTAAATCACCAATTTTGAGATAATTAATGAAACAGGATGTAATAATTTGCATAAAATAATTATATCTCTTGTTTTCATGGAAATGAATTTATTATGACTTATAATGCCTGTTTGCTTCCGTAGTTTGTTTTCTATGTGATCCTAGATTTTAGAACCTTTGAGATAGTAAACCATAAATAAGTTTTAAATGAATCTTAATTTTGAGAAGCTATATTCTTTAGTGTGGGGAAATAATAACTCAGCATCTTAGAATTTAAAATATTTTAAAGTAATATATAGAAATAAGCTGCTGAATTTTAATAGCAGTTAAAATTTTGTATTCATGAGCATTTCAAAAATAAATAACTGCTATTAAACAATTAGCCTATTATTACTAAGTAATTTCAATTTTTTTTATGCATCGGTTATATTTATGATTTTTTTCACCGTAAATACTGTTACGTTGTGATTGTAGATTAAAATTGTGAACTAAGCAATACCATTTTGATACAACAAAATGACAAATGAAATGAAATTCACTATAAAATAACAAATGTAACCAATATATACCAGCCAGGTGAGGTGGAGCACACTTGTAATCCCAGCAATTTAGGTGGCTGGGGCAGGAGGATTGCAAGTTCAAAGTCGGTCTCAGCAATTTAGTGAGGCCCTAAAGTAACTTAGCAAGACCTTGTCTCAAAATAAAAATAAAAAAATAAAAAAGGGCTGGGGTTCAGTGGATGTGATTTTTGGTACTGGATTCAATCCCTAGTACCAAAAGTAAAATAAAGTAAAAAAATAAATAAAATAAAAATAAAATTAAAAGGTCTCGGATGTAACTTGGGGTAGAGCATTTGTCTAGCTATGCAAGACCCTGAGCTCATTCCCCAATGTTGCAACAGATAAAACAAAAGGGATTTGTTATTAACTTTATGATAATAACTGATTAGCACATCACTTATGAAAGGAGCAACTCATTTAGAAACTTAAGTTATTGATAGCATTATTGATATCTATCCTGTTAGACCAAGATAAGTTATTGTAGTTAAAACCAGATCTTCCTCCTCAACAAGTTAAGATAGCATTATTGATATCTATTTTGTTAGAACAAGATGCTTCTTTTCCATTTGCTGGGAAAAAAAACCTTTTATAGTGAGTATGTCAATTCTCATTTTTGGAAAAAAAAAAGTTATAAAATTAAAATAGTAAAAGAAATAACTTTTTTTTTATTTGTAGATGCACATGATATCTTTATTTATTTATTTTTATGTGGTGCTGAGAATTGAACCTAGTGCCTCACATGTGCTAAGCAAGTGCTCTACCACTGAGCCCCAGCCCCAGCCCCAAGAAGTAACTTTTAATAATAAATGTCTCTAAATGTGAGTAGCACTTGGTGATAAAGCATGCAGCCTGGACACACGCACATGGCAGCCCTGAGGGTGCAGGGTGAGCAAAGGTGGAAGTGAGAAGCCAATGCCTCTTAATCTAAGGGAGAGGTGAGGAAGACCAGTGGGACATTGCCGGCGTCCTTCTATGTGACTGGTCATTTTCCCTTGCTTCCTAAGACAGCGACCGAGTCAGAAGGACCAGTTGGCCTGACTGTAACCAGATTCCTTAAAGGGAAGACTGGAGTGGCTGCAGTAAGGAAGTGAGGGTGCAGGCACTGTGAGGCTCGGGTGTGCTGGGTGAAGCATCGTGCTTTGGGGAGCTCAGCAGAGCACTTTTTGGGGCAGCAGCTTGGTGTCACCTGCAGGGTTTGCAGCAGGCTTGCAGAAGTGGAGTGTGCTGGCCGCCCTGCAGTGAGCAGTAATGGCCTTGGTGGTTAAGGAAGAGTGCCGGCTGACCCCAACAGCTTGGGGGCACCTGGCGGGGGGTTTAGAGCGTCCTGTGGCACCTGGTCCAGCCCTGCCCAATGAGTTAACTCAACAATCTGGGGATGGGTCAGGAGGTGAAGAGGAGGGATGTTCTGGAGTAGGAAGCCTTTGCCTCTTTCCCCTCTCCTTTCTGCCTTTTCCCTTTGGGGCATTTCCTTGAAGGGAGCTCTGCTGGGAAAGGGAAACTCAGCATGCAGTCTTAGCGTAAACCCAAGTGACTGGAGGCTGATTGGTCCCCTTTGCCATCTTTCTCCATATGTCCCAACCCTGAGTGTATTAGGAGTTTGACAAAACTAGTGATTGGAGCATTTGGAGCTCGGCTTGCTTGTGGTCCATTGCAACTCAGTAGTGATGTAGAGACAGGTTATCAGATGGCTTGTGAGGACCCTCGCATCCTCTTAGCCTTGACTCTGATTTCAGTCCTGGCAGGAGCAAACAGCACTGTTTCTTGCTGATAGCATCTTACCTTGGGCACGAACTGTTTAGGTCTTTTATTTGCTGCCCCAAGTTTCTCCAAAGCAGTGGTATCTGACAGGAGATGCTTGCTCTGTGTGCATGAATGAGAAACTTACCGGGTGGAAGGGATGGGCTTCCTGAATTACCACATGGAAGGCTGCTGCCTGGTGGACAGTCTATCTTGAACTTAGGCAAGAGGGAGAGTTTAGGCAAGAGCCCAACACAGGAATTGTCTTTCCAATTCCACGTTTTAAATCACTATCACGTGTTTTCACTCTACTTTCATTACTAGACATGAAGCCAGATACTGTGTTAGACCTCCTTGACTCCTCCCATCAATTCCCTGACATTATACTGATGAGCACACTGAGATCAAAATGATTTAAGGTCAGGAAATTTGGAAGAGATGGAACTAGGATTCTAACCTGACTTTCCTGATTCTAAGTCTTTCCCCCATTACACTGCATATGAAACCCTGGGATTTTCTAAAATTAGAAAACTTTTTTTTTTTTTTTTTGTACCAGAGTTGAACCCAGGGGCTCTTAACCACAGAGCCACATTTCCAGCCCTTTTTAATATTTTCTTTAGAGACAGTGTCTCCAGGTCTTAGGATCTCGCTAAGTTGCTGAGGCTGACCTTGAACCTGTGATCCTCCTACCTCAGCCTCCCAAGCCACTGGGATTGCAGGTGTGCACTGTAGCATTTGGCAGGAAAGATTTTAGTAAGTTGTAAGTACTTATTTACTTATTGCTGGTGGTTGGGAACTCATGCATTTGGTTGATAGGCAAACAATGCTTTTCTTGTTAAAGGGAGTACTCAGACTCTTTCTATGAGCTTTTTTCTTTTCCTATTCTAGGGTCCCTAAGAATGTTTAGATACCACCTTTTCTTAGAGAAGATGTGAACCTCACGGTGTCCCAGAATGGGCTACACAGTAACTATCCGGGCTGCTGTGGGTGATGGACGTAACTCACAAGTCAGTGGCCATGGGAGGCAAAATCATGAAGCAATATTTGGATCTGGTGCCGAACACACTCCTGCCTTCAAATATTTATTCACATTTGCTGGACGTCCTTATATATATGAAAAACAAGCATTGTTAGCACATTTTCATGATAGCATAAATGCATTCATTATTTATTGTACTGACATTTTAGCCTTCCCGATTTTTCACTCTTAATATATTTTTAAAGGGAACCATTGTGATCGTATATGGCAGATTCTTTACTCAGATGTTTAAGGAATACTTTACTGATTTGTGACAACAGAAAGACTCTTTTGCCTAAAGGAAGGCCAATTCTGCTTGGAAGTCTGTGTGTATGTTTGCACGTCTGAGGGAGATTTTTTTTTATTGTTAGAAAAAGAAATGCGTGTGTACAAACACACACACACACACACACACACACACGGTGCCTTAGTGCACAATACTACGGTCTGTATTTTTGATTGTGATGGTTTGACTCATTGCTGCTGGCAAGTGCCTAAACATTTCAAGGCCCCTGCCTACTCCTTCATCCCAGGCTCAGCAGTTGTAGGCAGGGACCTTCCTGGGTCCTGACCCTTTCCTTTGGGGTTTGAGGGCTGGGGAAAATGAGCCTCCACCAATGCATCTTATACATGTTAATGTGAAAAATTCAAAATGTATATTTTTAGCAAAGAGCTCAGAGGATATTAGGTTGGAATATATTCCATGAACACGCCTTCTCCATTGTTCTCGTGGGATATGTGTGACTGAGTCACAAAATCCTGACTACCCAGGGCCAGGTCCTTCAAGTCATGGGAAGCTCTGGTGGGGATTTCCCACGTTCCCTAACGCCGTGAACATGCCACCCTGAAACTCTGGCACAATCACCTTTTGGATCTATATTTAGGTTCCACATCCCCCTTCTTGAGGTGTTATTGATACTGTTTTGCCATATTGTCCCAAAGATCCTATGTGATGAAAATGACTGGTCCTTGCACACCTACACCTGCATCTCACCTCCCAGGATGAGGGGCCTGAGACACATGCAATAAGTCATCTCCTCCATGACAGGCAAGAGGACCCAGCACAGCTGGCTTGGCGGGCACACCCCCACACACTGCCGCCTCCCTTCCTGCTTGACTCACCAGCTCCTCTCACACTGGGCTGGGCTCTGAGCACGGGACCATTTCCTGTCTGCTTACCCTGTTTTGTGATTCTTTTTACTGCTCTTCTCTCTAGGTACAAGCAAGAGCATCTTCAGGGATGATGGTAACTACGGTGTAGCCGGATAGATGTGGCTCCAGGGGAACAACTTCTGAACTCCACTGACAGCACCATCCTGGCCTTTGGGGAAACTGGCTGAGCCCATGTGCCATCCGCTGAGTCCAGGCCGTGCAGCACGGAGTTGATGTAGCAGGCTTACGCTGCTGTCTGCCCAAAGACCTGCAGGCGAGGCTGGCCCTTGGCTGGGGTCTGGGAACTTCGATTTTAGGAAGGCTTCCACCTTTAGCATTTGTGCAAACAACATAGTTTATACTGAATACCTGCTTTCCTTCTGGAGTCTGGGATTTGGGTATGTGTCACACAGAGACTGCCTACAAGACCAGTTCCCAGTAAAAACCCTAACCCTAAGTCCCTTCCTCCGTGAGCAATATTTTGCACTGTGGTCACAGTTCATTGCTGGGAGAATTAAGTGAATTCTGTGTGATCCTTCCTTTTCTTCTTCTTGTTTCTTTTTTCTTTTCCTCCAGTGCTGGAGATGGAACCCAGGGCCTCGCACATGCTAGCAAAGGCTCAGATCTTGTATGATCCTACTGGGACAGGATCCTTGAAACCAGTGGCTGTTTTTCCCCCAAACTTGTCCCTGTGCACCTCTTCCCTTTGCTGATTGTGTGTGGAATCCTTTTGCCCCAGTAAAACAGCCATGAGAATGTCTCTGTGTGGGTGCTGTGAGTCCCCCTAGCAAGTGACTGAAAGTGAGGTGGTTTGGGGACTTCACACACATGGGAACAGAAACTCATCACCAATACTGGAGCACGCACCACCTCTGCCACAATGTAAACTCCATCTTTCCCATTGAATGCAAACGCCATGGGATGGGGGGCTGAGTCCCATTCTTCACTATGTTTGGCTCCTGACAGCATCTCTCACATAAATGAGAACTAATGATATTTTCTAAAAGACTGATTGCCTAGACCAGGTGGGAGCATCCGCTTAGCAGGTGAACTGTGGATGCTTACAGATTTGAGCCCACATTTGATTTGGAGTAATGTAAAAAAGTGACCCAGATTGTAGGACAATACTTCAGGCTAAAGAGCACATGGGAACTTGTGTTGCCATCTCAGGTTTAGACCTCGGTCATGTTCATGTGTTTTGAAAAGTGATTCATCTGCATTTTCCCCTGGTCTGTTCCCAGTATTCATGACCTGCTGGAACCTCAGAATGTGATCTTATTTTGAAGTAGGGTCACTGCAGATATAATTAGTGTGAGGTCAAACTGGGTGGAGTGGAATCCTAATTCAACGACTTTTTTTTTTTTTTTTTTTTTTTTTTTTTTTTTTTTAGTACTAGAGATTGAACTCAGGGGTGCTTCAACACTGAGCCACATCCCCAGCCTTTTAAAGATGGGGGTCTTGCTAAGTTACTCAGGGCCTTGATAAGTTGCTGAGGCTGGCTTTGAACTTTTTATCTTCCTGCCTCAACCTCCCAAGCCAGTGGAATTATAGGTGTGCACCACACAACCTGTTTTTTTTTTTTTTTTTTTTTTTTTTTTAATAAGAAAAGACCAATAATGCAGACCGAGAGGTAAAGATGATGTGGAGAGGGGGTCAGGATTGGAGTGATGTGTCTATGAGCTAAGGAACACTAAGGATGGCTGGCAATACCAGAAGGCAGGAGAACAGCATGGGACAGACCCTCCCTCAGAGTTTCCAGAAAGAATCCTAGCCCCTCGACACCTTGATTTCAGACTTCTAGGCTCCAGACGGGTGAGAGAATCATTTCTGTGATTTTTAAAAAAGTTTAAATTTTATTTGTTCTAATTAGTTGTACATAACAGTAGAATACATTTATCCATTTTGATGGATCATACATAAATAGAGTGTAATCTCTCATTTTTCTGATTATACATATTGCAGGATCACATTGGTCATGATTTTAAGCCCCTAATATACTCTTTAAATTCCGAGACTTTTAGTATAATGAAGATGCTCAGTTTCCTCCCACTTCTAGAAAGCACACATTTATGAATCACACTAGTGCAGCTTCACATCTTATCTATGTAATTTCACATAATATTTATGTCTGCAAACACAGGCCTTTGTTCTTGTTGATAAGTTTCTAATTTTAAATGAACACATCTAGTTAGTTTGTTTTGGAGTTAAAAAGAAATTACTTTACCCAAACCAATGATCTTGTGTGACTATTTATGTATGGCTCTTTGCAATGTAAGTATTCCCTGTTTGAACTCCTTCTTTGGAAGAAATGAGGTGAAGCAAATCTGGTCAGTACATATCCACCAAAGTGCAGCAGAAAATTTTTTCTTCCATGAAATTAATGAAGCAATGTATAGAAGATGGAAGGAGAATCATACGATAAGTGAATCAAAATAAATTCCAGGCTTTTGAAAATACTAAGGGGATCTTAGTATTAGTGGTGGGGGATGGGCAGAGGAAATATAAGCATATTTACTTTTATCATTAGTGAAGGAAAGTTCACCGAAGGTACTTGGTTAATCAACAATACCCATTGAGGACTTTCTTTGTACTATGACTTGATGATGATCATCATTATCATTATCACAAGATCAATGCTGATACATATATATATATTTTTTTTATACTTTTTTTTCAGCAAACTTACTATATTCAATGAGGTTAGAGGACACTGAAATGCACTACCTTAGTTGAATTTCAAAATAGACTTTTGCTTTAAAACATAGGTTTTGATATTAGATATGGGAGGCTAACTAGTGAGGAATTGATTGACATTGACAAGATAAGTTTGCTCTCAGACCTCAAGAGGAGGAGCATGCTGTGCCACAGCAGGGGACCTCATGGGGGAAAGCCAGGGCCATCAGGAGGCAGAGGGAGCAGGAGGAAGCCATGGCAAAGCTGGGTAGCCTGGTTTGGGATTGGTAGGTTGAATGCTGTCAATGGGCTCTGGGGCCTGATTGTCCTTGGCCTGGGGTGATCAGTGCAGGGGAGTATTGGTTCTGCATGTGGACAGAGGAAGTGGTGCAACGCATGGGCCCTGACAGGTTTGCATTTGACAGGTGGCTTCCCGGTGAGTCATTTACTGTCTCTAGGAATTTACCATCTCTGGGAGAAGCAGTCTTTTAGGTCAGCAAGGCCCCAGATATCAAAGCACAGAATTACAGAAAATGAAAAGGCTGATGATGCAACTTCAGATTTTTTTTAAATTGTGGAAAGGATTAAAAAAAAACCAGAGAAAGAAAATAGTACAAAGAACCCCCATTTTCTCTGGGCACAGTGGCACATGCCTGTAATCCCAGTGGTTTAGGAGTCTGAGGCAGGAAGATCTTAAGTTCAAAGCCAGCCTCAGCAACTTAGCAAGGCTCTCAGTAACTTAGCAAGACCCTGTCTCAAAATAAAATATAAAAAGGGCTGTGGCTCAGTGGCTAAGCACCCCTGGGTTCAATCCCCAGTAGCAAACAAACAAATATCCCTTTTCCCCACCTTTCAGCTTCAGTAATTATCAACAACCCTGTTTCCTCTGGCCTCACCTCCTCTCCTTCCTCCTCACCATAGGATTATCTCAAACAAATCCCAGATTTATTGTCATTTTATTCATGGTGATTTCACTGTTGTCCAAAAGAAATGAACTGATAAAAAAACCCCACAAAACACCATTATTGCACATTAACATGAACAATAATTCTCTACTGTTATTGAACTCAGCATTCAGAATTCCTCAGTTGCTATATAATATTTTTCAAAGCCTGCTCAGGTCAGGATGCAAATAAGGCACATGCATTGTACTTGACTGATGGTCATCAAAGTCTACTCACTCTAAATAATTCTCTTTGGGGTGTTACAATAGCAATATAAAGAAAAGGTGAGTGTCAGGTGTCAATTTAAGAATTTTACCATAGACTATTTTTTTAAAATTGACACATAAAAATTGCACATATTTGAGGGTTACCATGTGATGCTTTAATACATGTACACGTTACATAATGTTCAAGTAGGAATAAGCACACCTATTCCCTTAAACACTTACCAGTTGTTCCCAATGAAAACATTCAGAATCCTTTCTTTTAATAATTTTGCCACCATAAACTTCTTTTTTTTTTGGTACCAGGGGCTGAACCTAGGGGTGCTTAACCACTAAGCCACATCCCCAGCCCTTTTTTATTTTTATTTTGAGATAGGTCTCACTGAGTTACTTAGCGCCTCACTAAGTTTCTTAGGCTGGCTTTGGACTTGCAATCCTCCTGCCTCAGCCTCCTGAGCCATTGGGATTACAGGCGTGCAACACCATAAACTTTTAAGTATCACAGCTCAGGTAGTAATTGAGAGAAAAGGTTTTGAGCTGCATGCTTTGAAACAACCTATTTTTGAAGGATTCTGACTCTACTATTCACACCATACGTATCAGGTGTTGCGGGTACTTGCTGAATTGTTTTTCTCCTCTGCCTTAGATGAACTGAAAATATCTGGGAGCTGGAAGAAGGGTCAGAGTTGGATGGGTGGGCACTGAGTTAGACAGTGCTGGGCAGGCTCCCAGCCTGCTCCCGCCCTTTGATGCGATGGCCAGTGGAAGGCCTGAGGAACAATCTCTGAACCTGTTTGGGGATCGGAGCTGTGGACGTCAAATAAAGACCAACCAGATGAGAAGGTGCAGGGTCTGTTCCGAGCTTGCAAGGAGTCAGCCCCTGTCACCCAGCTGTTGGAGGAGACTCAAAGGCTGGCAGAGAAGTAGAACGGCTGGCTGGTGGGGGTGGGGCGCTGGTGTGGGGTATCTGGAGGTGGCTGCTCAGGTGGAGGTGCTATGACTTTGGTCAGTGGGTGGATTTGGCTTTGTCTACTTGGGTACCGAGTTGGAAGCAAGAAAACCAATTAGGGCAGTAAGTCCTGGCTGCTGGGACCAATTGCTAAAGGTCACTGTTTGACGTCCCTTATTATTCCTAGGGCCACTGATCTCATTTCCTGCAACCTGAGTTCTTGCAGGCTGTCTTCCTGGGCTGGTTCTTGTACACCAGAGGCAGGTGGCTGCAGAGGTCTATTTTTATATATGATCTGGCTGTCCTCTCAGAGGACAGAAGGGACACCTGTGCTGTGCTTCCCAGGGGGTCTTGCTCAGTTCTTCTCCACCTATCAGCTATGAGAGGAATAGAGTGAGATGTGGTCTAGGAATGGGAAAGCTCTCTAGGGAGAGGTGTAGGAAAGTATTCAAAGGTCCTGGGTCCCTCTCAGGGCCCAGTGAGAGCCTAGAGAGGGCCTGCTGTCCCCAGAGGCCACATCCTCAGAATAAAGAGTAACTTTGTGGTCCAATGAGCAAAGGCCAGATGGGAAGATAGGAATTTTAACTTTTTTACTCAAATTTTTCTAACTCTTTTGTCTCTAATGATATTTAAAATATTAATTTTTCCTCTTACCTTTATAAACACTGCAACATTCCAGTCTCACAACATCCCTGTGTATAACTGTATTTTCTTTTTTTCCGGCATTTGGGACCTTGGTCCTGAAGAGACTGCCCCTCCAAAGAGTAGTTAATTCCTGAATCGCAGCCTACATACATCCTCCTGTATACTTTATCTCTAGATTACTTACAATACCTAACACAGTGTAAAAATTATATAAATAGTTGTTTTACTGTATTGCTTATGGAAAAACAACAAGAAAAATGTCTGTGTATGTTCGGTACAGATGCAATTTGTTTTCAAATACTTTCTCTCCGAGGTTGGTTGAATCCACCCATGCAGAACTCATGAATAAGGGAGACAGATCGTATTCAACATTAGGGTGTTACTCAGCTTGCCGTCACTGGGACAAAACCTGGGAACCAACTTACGGGAGGAAAGGTTCATTTTGGCTCATGATTTCAGGGGTTTTGGTCCATGGCATTGGCTCAGTTTTTTCTGGTCCTGTGGTGAATGTCATGGCAAGGAGGGTGTGACAGGGTCAATCTGCTTGCCTCATGGCAGCCAGGAAGCAGAGAGTCATCGTGAGAAAGGGTCAGGGATGAGACACACCCTTTAAAGACACCTCCAGTGACCTTCTTCCTCCATCTGGGCTCAACTTCCTAAAGATTCTACCCCCTTTCAATAGTGCCACCTGCTAAGGACACAGCCTTCAACACGTGAACCTTTGGGGGACCTTCCAGACCCAAACTATAATAATAAGTAAGGTTTTGTTTTCTACTCTTTAAGGCAAAATGAATGTTTATTCAAGTTCTAGTATTTTCTTCCAATTTTGAAGACCACTACCTTATTGAACTTAAAAGAGTAAGGGTGGATTTTAGAGAGAATGAAAGAGATCTGGATAGTCTTGGTCATTAAAGGAGTCATCATGGGGGCTGGGGATACAGCTCAGTTGGTAGAGTGCTCGCCTCTCATGCACAAGGCCCTGAGTTCAATCCCCAGCACTAGAAGGAAAAAGAAAAAAAAAAAAAAAAAAAAAAAAGAGCTGTCATGGGCTGGGGATGTGGCTCAGTGGCAGAGTGCTTGCTTGGCATACGTGAAGCCCAGCATGAGTGGCAGGAGGAACCCAAAACAGAAGTCACCTTCTCCTAGACCACCTTGTACAGCCGAGTGACTTAGGTTGATGTACATTTTGACATCACTTTATTAATAACCAAATAGTACTCTTTTGGACGAAATAAAACAGTTACTATCTGAACAAACTTCAAAACTTCAAAGTCAAGAAAACAAAGGCAATATTTTGCTCAGGCACTAATGATTTTTTATATTATTTAGCATAAACAGAATACTAATAATTTCTTCAATTTTCATTTTTCTTAGCTGTTCTGTGGCTTGAGGTGCTTACTCTGTTTTTGGCAACTGTCTTATAGGACAGGTTTACGCCATCGTTTTGAATTGCCTTCATTTAGCTCAGTGGTTCTCAAACTGTGGCATGCGTCAGAGTCACCAGGCAGTAACTAAGAAACACAGGGTGCTGGACCTTCTCCTTTCCCATCCAGCAGGTTGGGGGTGGGGCGGGGTGGAACCTGTCATTTTTAGCACATTCCAGGTGCTGCTGCTGCTGTGTGGGGAACACGCTGTGAGAATTACTTCTCTAAAGCACTTATCTGTTTTCCTATTGGTGAATGATTCTTGATACCTATTAGTATAAAACTGAAGCTATTAAGAAAGCTTAAATCACATTATAATCTTTTGTAAAATATTACTTTTGATGGTGCATACAGCAATAATTATATTGGTAATGACTCTGACAATCACAAAATTTTTTGTATTGCTCTAAATTTTTCAGAAGAGGTTTTTCACTCATTTGTATTGCGGGAAGAAATATTTCTCTATAAGCTAGCAGTTCTATCTTGTGTATGGATTAGGTAGTTACGGATAATATTAATTTTTTTTTTTTTGGTACTAGGCATTGAACTCAGGGGCACTTGACCACTGAGCCACATCCCCACCCCTATTTTGTATTTTATTTAGAGACAGGGTCTCATTGAGTTGCTTAGTGTCCTGACCTTGCTGAGGCTGGCTTTGAACTTGTGATCCTCCTGCCTCAGCCTCCCAAGTGCTGGGATTACAGGTGTGCGCCACCAAACCCGGCTCCATAGACAGGTCTTTTTGAGTTAATATAGATATGTATATATACATACATACATATATTCTAATTCATTATTTTTCTTTGCTGTGTAGTATATGATAGTCTTTACAGCCAATGAACTTTTGGATGACTTTGATTGGTTTCCTAAAATTTTTTCTCTAAAAATTGAACTTTTCCTATTATTTTATCAATTGTGTTATATTTTCCTAGGCTGGTAGGTTAAGGTTAGGGTTAGGGTTAGGGTTAGGGAATCTCAGGAAAGAAAGTGTTTCAAGTAGGACATGATGGTGCATGCCTGTCATTACAGCTGTTGGGGAGGCTGAAGTAGGAGCATGGCAAGTTTGAGGCCAGCCTGGGCAACTTAGGGAGCCCCTGTCCTAAAATTTAAAGGAAAAAAAAAGGACTGTGGTTGGAGCCCCGTGTACTGGTTGAGTGCACCTGGGTTCAATCCTCAGTACCACTGTATCAAAACAAGCAAAACAAAGCAAAACAACCACAAAGCACAACATCAACAACAAAAAGAAAAAAGGTAGGAAGGAAGGAAAGAAGGAAGGAGCCGGGCACCGTGGCTCTGTAATCCCAGCACTTGGGAGGCTGAGGCAGGAGGATCATGAGTTCAAAGCCAGCCTCAGCAACTTAGCCAGGCCCTAAGCAACTCAGTGAGATGCTGTCTCTAACTAAAATACGAAATAGGGCTGGGGATGTGTGGCTCAGTGGCCCAGTGCCTCTGAATTCTTTTTTTTAATAAATAGAAGGAAAAAAAGGAAGGAAGGGAGGGAGGGAAAAAGAATTTCAAGAGAGGAGAGATCAGCAGGTTTAAAGATTCTGGTAGACCAAGGAAGCTGAGGACTGGAGAGGGGCCAGGGCGCTTAGCAGCCTGGTGGTCGTGAGTGAGGTCGGGGCTCTTTTCGGTGGAATGGCGCTTTGGAGTGGGTTTCCAAAGAGAGGGAGGTGAAAGGTTGCAGACAGCTCATACAGAACCATTTACGAGTCCTGCAAGAAGGTGCAGAGAGAGGAAACGGAACCAGAGGGTGAAGCTGGATCAAGAGCAGCTTTAAGAAATTATTTTTAAATAATTATTTCATTTTATTTATTCATTATCTGTATGTGGTGCTGAGGATCAAACCCAGTGCCCTACGCATGCGAGGCAAGCGCTCTGCCACTGAGCTACAGCCCCGGCCCTAAAAAATTATTTTTAATGTGATTGACTATGGTATATTTGTTTGTAAAAGGAATGGTCTAGATAGGGGAACACCGAGCTTCAGGACTGAGAGGGGCCAAGCGTGGGGCCTCTGCTCTGGGGTGGGGGAGCAGCCCGGGTCTGGCCGGAGGCTTCCCCTTGGCAGCCGCTCCCAGCGTGGAGAGGGATCCAGAGCGCGCCTCGGTGACCCAGGTTGGTCGGTGCTCGTGGGAGGAGAAGGCTGTTCTTTGTTCTGTTTTCTCAGTGACACCCGGATGGCATGATGATGTCCTCACATCTCTGTCCTGGGCTTGTTGGGGACAGAGGAGGAACAGGAGGTTCAAACCCCACTCAATGACATTTGTCATAGGGGGACAGGAAGATCAGGAGCTAGAAGTTGCAGAAGAGCAATGTTTTCCAAAGTCTTTTTCCTACAGGGATTTCGGTGTAAAGTCCTGCTTTTATCACAAGGACAGGACCCTACAACCCAAACACCACTCAGCAAATCCAATACTCAGTTATAGCTAGCTTTTTTTTTTCCTTAAAAAAAATGTTTTTTATTTTTCTTCCTATTAACGCCACTACTTTACCCTCAAGAACACTCTGCTGTAGTTTGGACCTGGACTGTCCCCCCCAAGACCCTGCATTGATGCCAGCCTGTGTGCTATTGGGGAGTGGGGAATCTTTGGGAGGCAGGGCCTAGTGGAAGGAAGCTAGGTCATTGGGGGCGTGCCTTCAAAAGGGATACCATGACCCTGGCCTCCTCATGGCCCTTGCTTCTTGGCTACCACGGGGTGAGCAGGCCTCCTCTGCCACACGTTCGGCCATGATGTACTGTGCCACCACAAGCCAACCAGCTATGGACTGGAACCACTGAAACTGTGAACCAAAATAAACCTTTCCTTCTCTAAATTGATTTATCACAGGTATTTTGTCACAGCTATGGAAATCTGACAACATACGCTGCTTTATCTTTTCTGCATTTATCACAGTGTTATAACAACACACACGTGCTCACAAGAAATGATTAAGTTGTCCACTCAGTGGAATTTACAACAGTAAATGAGTTAGTGCTTCATTACTATGTTGTAGAAGAAGCTGGAGAATTTTATTCACTAGGGGTTCTTTTCTGTTCTTTTCTCTTCTCTTTCCTCTTCTGTGTTGGGTATTGAACCGAGGGCCTTACACATGCTAAGCACATGCTCTGTCATTGAGCCCCAGGCCACACTAGGAAATTCTTAGAAGAGAAGGAACTATTTTCTAAGGGACTTGGTGGGGTGTAGCATTTGACTGGGTGCGAGGGGGCTCCAGACAAGGGCAGAAGGAAGAAAGAGGCAGTTGGGAGGGAAGGTGTCTGACAGGGTTTCCAGTGGCTGAGAGACACAGGGACTGCTGAAGAACTGGGAGAAGTAGGAAGGAGAGGAACTAGAACCTTCGTTTAGTCTCGAAGATATAAAAGTAACTTCTGGAATCATTTTCAATTACTTCCGTTTGTTGAGCTTTTTCCCTTTGAATTTAACCCTTCTAGAAATGGATTATGTGGACCCTAAGATAAAACAGGCTTGCCGTAGTAAACCCCAGTGTATGCTTATTATAAATTGTTTCTTAATTAATTGCATTATAACCAAAATAAATGCAATTTATCACTGTTTTTACATTTATCACTCAAGTTTATAATAAACACATATTTTTAAACAATTTTAATTAAAGTGTTGGTTGAAAGTCTTCTTCATTCAACATTTTAAATATTATTATTGAAACAAAGTTGTTAATACTTTACTACCTTCTTATTGTATGAGAGGGTGAGGAATTTTATTCATGAAGAAATTCTCCTTTAAAACTAGAGTGAAACTTCATTTATTATTTAGTATTCTTAATTGCTAAGGTACTTCTGAAACTGAAGACATTTCTTTGATTAATGTACTAATTTTTTCCTCTGTATTGAGTTGGGAGATGATCCTTCATTTGGAATAGATACATTTTACCTTTTCATGTTTGTCTAAACTTGTTTTTTCCCCTGATTATTGTTGCCATTTCTATTATTGGTAGCCTTGTTATTTTCTTTATTTATTTTCTTTCTTTCTTTCTTTCTTTCTTTCTTTCTTTCTTTCTTTCTTT
>JAJEJO010000306.1:0-41318 GCA_020662805.1 Glaucomys volans | reverse complement strand
CTTTCTTTCTTTCTTTCTTTCTTTCTTTCTTTCTTTCTTTCTTTCTTCCTTTCTTTTCTTCCTTTCTTCCTTTCTTTCTTTTTGTACCAGGATTTGAACCCAGGGACACTTAACCACTGAGTCACATCCCCAGCCCTTGTTTATATTCTAATTTGAGACAGAGTCTCAATAAGTTGCTCAAGGTCTTCAGGGCCTTGCTAAGTTGCTGAGACTGGCTTTGAACTTGCGATCCTCCTGCCTCAGCCTCCCAAGACGCTAGGATTACAGGCGTGTGCCACCACGCCAAGATTTTTACTGGGTTTTTGTTTTGTTTTGTTTAGTGGTTTTAATAAAGGTTAAAGAAAGAATAGATGAGACTTTGCTTGTACTTTCCCCCCTTAAGTAACAGGTATTTATAATGGACTTTGGGGACAGGAGTGCATTTTCTACTCCAGATGTGTAACTTAAAACTCTGTGGAATCTGAAACAACTATTTCGCTTTGAGAATATAATTCATATGGATACAACATAGTCCCTTAACTCTAATTACCTGATCCTGGCGAACCTGGAGAGCACATTTCCTTTTGACTTTAGCCGCATTTGTCCTGATAGGATGGCACTTGTCTTGATAGGAGAGCACTTGATAGGATGGCACTTGTTCATCAGAGGAGATCTCTGGCGGGAGCCACTGTCACCAGACTCGGTGTCATTCCTCTCGCCAAGCTCAGGAGCGTGCAGTCTGTGGAAAGAGGGAAGAAAGACCACCAGCCCCTTTCCCAGATGGAGGGTTGACGGTGGCAGAACCGCCACCACAGAGCTGCTGGTAAGCCGGTACCATCTGTCCTGGCAGTGCAGCTCTGGGCCCTTCCCAAACAGCCACATCAGTGCCACAGTTCCCCTCGAAACTGGAGAAAATGGCTCTCCTTCAAAACTTTCTTCTTCTTCTTTCATCATCTTCCCTCAAAGATGATGACTTTATATCAGTAAAAATATCCATGTGGCAAATGAGGAAGCATGAGATGGAGTTTTACTGAACTTGGGGATTGGAACTAAGGTCTAGAGCCATTCTGGCTGAATGTGAGGCGTGATTGTGTCACTCACCAGTCCCATTATTGGGCAAGGTGCCCAATCCTCCGCGCCTCGGTTTCCCTACCTGCAAAATGGGCAGGTAGCAGCACCTCCTGCACAGCTGTGAGGACTGAATGCTAACAAATGCCGCAGTCAGCATGATCGTCACCACCAACGTCACTGCTGGTCATTTAAATAAGGGGCTCCTTTATTATGCTTGAAACGTTTTCATTTTGTGAAATGAGGGTATTTTGTAGTATAAGGGTGTCAGAATCAAAGGGTTTGTTCTCAGTTTGACCATTATTCCTCTGTGATACCTGAGCACGTTGCTTACCTCTCGAATACGGAGCTTCCTCACCTATAAAACAGGATGAGATGATGCCTCCATACGATTTTAACACAAATGTTATTCCCTCTTTATATGAGTTCTGTTCCACACAGTGGCTCTAAAAATAAAAACCTGGGTTAGTACTGAGCCTACACTAGTAGTACCCACACACACCACACACCACACACTCTGTCAGTTCACATTTTGACAAGGCAATTCTGCTGGCCATTTGGACACAGACTTTTTTTTTTTTTTTGGAACCAGGGATTGAACTCAGGGACACTCAGCCACTGAGCCACATCCCCAGCCCTATTTTGTATTTTATTTAGAGACAGGGTCTCACTGAGTTGCTTAGGGCCTCGCTAAGTTGCTGAGGCTGGCTTTGAACTCACGATCCTCCTGACTCAGCCTCCCAAGTCGCTTGGATTACAGGCATGCACCACCACACCCGGCTCACAGACTCCTTTTTAAAAAAAATTCGTTCTTTTTTAGTTATTTTGACATATTATACATATGTGGAGCATAACTTCTCATTCTTGAGGAGTTTCACTGGTTGTGTATTCATATGTGAACATGGGAAAGTGATGTGCGATTCATTCTACTGTTTTTCCTATTCCCATCCCCCTCCCTTCCCTTTATTCGCCTTTGTCTACTCCAATGAACTTCTATTCTCCCCTCCCCCCTTATTGTGAGTCAGCCTCTGCATAGCAGAGAGAAAATTCGGCCTTTGGTTTTTGGGGATTGGCTTATTTCACTTAGCATGATAGTCTCCAGTTCCATCCATTTACCAGAAAATGCCATAATTTCATTCTTCTTTAAGGCTGAGTCATATTCCATTGTGTATATAGACCACAGTTTCTTTATCCATTCATCTGTTGAAGGGCACCGAGGTTGGTTCCACAGCTTAGCTATTATGACTTGAGCTGCTGTAAACATTGATGTGGCCGAATCACTACGGTGTGTGGATTTAAGTCCTTTGTGCATATACCAAGGAGTGGGATAGCTGGGTCAAATGGTGGTTCCAGTCCAAGTTTTCTGAGGAAGGAGGTAGATTGATTTTTACACAGCCCTTAAAATCATCGAGCAAACAAACAACTAACGTTAAACATGTAGGTTTTGAAAAAAATTACTATTGTGGTTTGGGTTCTCTTAGAAGTTCAGCCTGGATCAGGGACTGGGTGGGTTGGGGTGATCCCAGGAAAGGGGAGAGGTAGAGCGGAGCCTGGGGAGGAGGGAAAGCAGATGTTTGGTGGGTGGGGCTGGTCCAACTCCACCTGGGTCTCTGAGTTGGGTGCTCTTGAATAGGCAGGCTCCCCAGATTGTCTCTCTGCAGGAGGAACCTCGGGTGTTACCCACCTCCAGCTCTGTCCACCCACCTTGGTTGGGGCTTCCCTGGGCTGTTAAGTGCCCTGTGTGTCCAGGCTGTGTTTTCACAATGGCAAGTGGGTTCCTGAGAGTGCAGGGAAGGATGTGGGGCAGATGTGTGGACCCGCAGTGAGAACTTGGGGTGGGCTCTATTGGCGTGAGCCTGAACTAGCAGAAATGGACTCTTGAACTGGTGACCAAAATCAGAGGTCAGTCAGGCAGCGAGTCACTAATATGGCCACCTGGTGCCTCACACTGTCCAGGAGGTTTCCCTGAGCTTCTTACCACCACTGTGGTGGGAGTGAAGGTGAGGAATGGGATGGGTGGGTTTGGGGTGAAGGTCAGGGATATCTGTGTGTCCACAGTGGAAACTGATAATGAAAAGGAACAGGGTTTTTACATTTTGGACTTTATTACTTTGATGCAGGATTGAGGGAAGGGAAAGGCTTGGGACAAAGTCGGGCTCAGGTGGAGGTGAGCATCCAGGTGTGAGTTGGACTCTTACTGCACAACCTAAGTGACATTTCTTCATTTGGATGATGTGTGTTCACACAATGGATAGAGGGCTGGCCAAATGTCATCCTTGCCGGGCATGGTGGTGCACGCCTATAATCCCAGAAGCTCGGGAGGCTGAGGCAGGAAGATCACGAGTTCAAAGCCAGCCTCAGCAACTTAGCAAGGCCCTAAGTAACTCAGTGAGACCCTGGCTCTAAATAAAATACAAAATAGGGCTGGGGATGTGGCTCAGTGGTGGAGTGCTCTGGGTTCAATCCCCAGTACCAAAAACGAACAAACAAACAAAAAATGTCATCCTTTCCCCTTCCCCATCCAAATGGGTCGGCTACTGTATAAGATTTTAAATTTACATTCTTTTTATTGCTGTTTTTCATTTTTAATACTATTTTCAACCTCTGGTTGGTTGATTCTGCAATGAGGAGCCCACAGATGGGGAGGGGAGATTTTACCTACAGTCTGGCAAATTAATATTATCTATCATTTCAGTGGCTACGTGACAGAGAGCAGGAGGGGGAGGAGAGGAGCTAAAGCCCACTGTCTTGGCAAGTTGTCAACACATGCTTTTTCCTTGTTCATCCTTAGATAGACACTTGGGTTGCTCCGATGTCTTAGCTATTGTGAATAACGCTGTCACCAACACTGCCATACAAATGCCTGCTTTTAATTGCTTTCAGTGTACACTCTGAAGTGGAATGGCCGGGGCGTATCATCATTCTATTTTTTAAACTTTGAGGAACTGCCACACTGGTGTCCACAGTGGCTATTCCATTTTACATTCCCACTCACGGTGCCCAAGGCTCCAAATGCCTCCATATTGTCTCAAGACTTATTCTTTCTTTCTTTTCTTTTTTTTTTTTTTTTTTAACTGGGGGTTTAACCCCGGGGCCCCTCTTCCACTGAGCCACATCCCCAGTCCTATCTTGTATTTTATTTAGAGACAGGGTCTCACTGAGTTGCTTAGGGCCTCCCTAAGTTGCTGAGGCTAGCTTTGAACTCGTGATCCTCCTGACTCAGCCTCCCCAGTCGCTTGGATTACAGGCATGCGCCACCATGCCTGGCTCTTTCTTTTTTTTGACAGTAGCCAGCCCGATGGGTTTGGAGCACTCCTTCTCTTTCAACTGGTACAGGACATTGGGATTCCAATTACTTGGGATCAGTCACCTGGGAGAGCCTTTGGGTGAAGGAAGCCCTTCGCTCTTGGCAGTGATCAGGGAAACAGGCCACAAGAGATATTGAGCTAGAAAATGCATGGCCCTGTGGAAGTCAGCTGGGATCACAGAGGGGGGCTCATCACAGCCATTTCTTGGACTTTAACAGACTCAGCATGACAGAAACCTCTTCAGCTGGGGTGCTTGGCAGGTATGAAGCAGGACTGCACAGCAAGGTCTCGGGAGGACTGCCTGGAGGGTGTGCATTGGGGGGCAGTTAAAGCGGCCCTGAGTCATGTTTTTGATAAGATGCTTCCTTGGGACAAACCCATCCATGAGTCTTGCAATGGCTTTCTAGGGAGCCTTAAGGTAGTAGAAGAAGAAGTGTCCAGGCTCGCGGCACCAGGTCTTGGGGCTCCACCAGCTCCAGCCCCATTGGTTCCAGTCTTCATCTTTCCCTTGGCTTCGAGGGAGGGTGATCTCAGGGACTTTGTCCCTTGGTGACTCACTCTCTCTGCACAAGAAGTTCTTTCTACCGTCAGGGACAGAAGCTTCCCACCTCTCCTTCTGTTTTACTGGTATTCAACAAGGGGAGCAGCTCTACTGGCACCCCTTGGAGGTACTTGAGCTGCAAGATCACAGCGGCAGTTGGGAAGGGGAGGGTAGAAACCCGGGAGAGAGGGACGTGCTGTGTTTACCGTGGCCACAGCCTGAGACGTTGGCCCTCCTCTCTCGCCTGGATCACCACCACCTCTCCTTCCCCATCACCTGTGGTGAGGCACCAGGGCTGCTGTCACGGACTGATGGGTCGCCATCCCCTTAGTTCTTGAAGTTCCAACCCCAGCACTTCAGAATGTCACCATGTAGGGAGATAGAGTCCTCAAAGAGGTGACTGAGGTCAAACGAGGCCATTAAGGAAGGTTCTCCAGCCTGTTGTTCCTTTCTCTGTGTGTTGGGTCAGGGGAGAGAGAGAGAAAGAGAGAGAGAGAGAGAGAGAGAGAGAGAGATTGATTAAATACCAAGGGACCAAATATAACCCCCAAATGCAAACCTGCAGTGACCTGCTTTCAGCCACGTCCACCTGCCCAGGGTTACCTCTCAGTAGTCCATTCAAATCATTAACCAATCAAAAGGATTAATCCACTGATTAGGTCACAGCTGTCATAATTTAATCAAGTCACCTCTAAACATGCTGCATTATCTCACACAGGCTTTTGGGGGGCGGGGAGACATCTTATATCTGAACCCCAACAGCGTCCATCTACGAGCTAAGAAAAGAGGTTTTAGGAGCCAGGGGTTTTAGAAGCTCACTCTTCCCACACCTTGATCTCAGACACCTGATCTCCAGAACGCGGAGGAAATAAATGCCGTTGTTCGAGCCCCACATCCGTGGTCTTTTGTTAGGACAACTTAGGAAACTGAAGCAGTGAGAGAGGACAACTCTTGCTCTCTTCCCAGGGGTGTGTGTGTTTGGGAGGGGGGTTGGGGGCGTGCACAGAAGACAGAGCAGGGAGCAGGAGGGTTTTGCTCCAGGAGAAGAGAGTTAATGAGGTTGTAACTGAACGGGAGCGACTTCCCGGTCCCTCTCATCCCACGCAAGGGGTTTAGGATCACCCACTCCCACCAAGTCCTGCGCAATGACCCCCCAGGACAGCCTGGCCTGCGGTGCGCGGACGGTTCGCCCAGCTGCTCGGGCACCACGCTCGGTGACCGAGAGGGATGGGAGGGACCTGGGGAGAGGCCGAAGGACAGGAGGCCAAGGAGGGGCGAGAATGGGTCCTTTCTGGTTTCCAGGGAGAACTTCCGCATTTCGCTGGAGTCAGGAGCTCCGCCAGAGGCTTGGACACCAGCTCGGTCCAACTAGGCAGGAGAGTGCCCTGATGGCGGGAGCCGGGACGCGGAGGCCACCGGCCCGCCCGCAGGTCACTGGACCAAGCCGCAGCGGCCCGCTAGAGGTCACCAGCGCCCGGGGCGGCAGGGAAGAGTCCAGGATCAGGCAAGGCTGGTCACAGCTCCATGCGGGGGGCTTCCACCTGGGCAGGGACCGAAGCCCAGGAGACCCAACAGGACAGATTTTCACGGCGGCATGAAACGTGCTAATCGGGTTGGAATTACCTGAAGGCATTGCAACACTTAGTTAATAGCCTTCAATTTTCTTCCACTCCCAGCCTCCAGAGCCCCAGGGGAGGCGAGGGCGGAGTCCCCCAGTCACCATCCGTCAGTTACCTAGAAGAAGAGCTCGCCCCGCACTGATTGACTGAGGATCCTGAGTCCTTAGAGTATTGGAAGATCTGGGTCAGGGATCGCAATGACCCCCCAGGACAGCCTGGCCTGCGATGCCCGAACGGTTCGCCCAGCTGCTCCGGCACCACGCCCGGTGACGGAGAGAGATGGGAGGGACTTGGGGAGAGGCTGAAGGACACCACCAGACATGGATCATAGTGTAATCCTTTGTCACTTAAACAGGTAAGCGGACCATTTTTTTTTTTTTTTTAAACCAGGGATTGAACCCAGGGGTGCTTAACCACTGAGCCACATCCCCGGTTCGTTTTATATTTTATTTAGAGACAGGGCCTCATAGAGTTGCTTAGGGCCTCCCTAAGTTGCTGAGGCTGTCTTTGAAATTGCAGTCCTCCTACCTCAGCCTCCCAAGACCTGGATTACAAGGTGTGGGCCACTGTGCCTCGCTGACAGGTCATTCTGCAGGCCCGCGCCTTGGTAAGGATGCCGGATTCCAGGACTGACAGAGGACAACCGAAGTGTGGCTGCATCAACAGTAGAAAAAGGAGACCTCAGAACAGAACGCATTGCTAGACATAAAGACGGCGCCTCATCGTGACCAAACAATGAGGTTACCAGCAAGAAATAACATGTATGCGCACTTGTTAACAGAGTGTCAGACCATTAAGAAAAATAGACAATTGCACTTTGTAGTGAAATATTTTAAACACACTTCTCAATTACTGAAGATAAAAAGACAGTATATTGACAAGAACATGAAAGACTTCAATGATGCTTCTAATACTAACAATACTGTGATATGACTTATAAATCCTGCATCCCCAAATCAGAGAATATGTAGTTTTTACCAGTACATGTGGAACATGTACAAAAATTGATAATAAGCCTTAAAACCCATCTCAACAAATTTCAAAGATCATACATTCTGACCATACAGAAATTAAGATAGATGTCTGTGAGAGAAAGCTAAAAACTCATGTGTTTGGAAATTTAGAAGCATGTTTCTAAATTCTCAGTGGATTTAGAGGAGGAAGTATAATGGAAATTAAAAAATACTACACAGGAAATGATAACGATAGTACACATGAAAACTTAAAGGACACAGCTAAACAAGTATTCATGAGAAATGTTTAGTCTTAAAAGGAAAAGCTGAAAATTCAGAAAGAAATCAATAAAGAGGAGAAAATAATTTCATAAGGAAAATTAATAAATTAATAAAGAACAGAAAAGTAATGAAACAACAGCAAAAATGAACTGAAGAGAGTAGTAACAAAGTTAAAAACTGCTTCATCGGAAAGACAGTTTCTGGCTGTGTTAAATAACAGGAAATCTGCAATTAGACATATGGCAATAAAAGTTGCAAAGCATCAAAGACAAAAATTCTTAAACATGGGTTTCCCAATAAAGTACAGAATTACACTGTCAGTGGAAGTATCTAGAATAAAAGTAGAAGCCAGAGAGAAGGAAATAATACATTCAAAGTGAGGAAGGATAGTGATTGTTGACAGACAGGTGTAAACAGCCAACAACTGTTGACAATTTTAATAAATAAGAATTGAGATTCATCACCAATAGATCCTCAGTAACGGAATTGCTAAAAGGTAGACCTCAAGACATTGGGAGTCAACCTCAGAAGAAGGAGCAAGGGCGAAGAAAAGTGGTGAACAAAAACATCGTACAGCAAGTCCCTTGTCCACAAGCGTACATTCCAAGGGTCCCAGTGGATGCCCGGAACGTGCACAGCACCATGCTTTATGTATACTATGCTTTTTCCTACACATATATACTTAGGATAAATTTAATTTATAAAGTAGATATGGCAAGAGATTAACAACAATCAATTACTATATAAGCAACCTCAGCATACAGTTTTTCTTATTGAGTCTAGAAAGTTCCACGTAAAAGAAGCACATCACGACTTCTCTTTGGCATGTCTGAGTTGCCAGCATCACTACTCCTATGCTTTAGGGTAATAATTAAGTAAAATACAAGGTACTTGAACACAATACTGTGACACCTTGACAGTTCATCTGATAACCCAGATGTCCACCGAGTGACTAATGGGCAGGGAGTCTACACAGCATGGGTATGCTGGGGATGACTCACATCCCAGGGAGGGTGGAGAGGGATGGCATGAGATTTCATCATGCTACTCAAAAGAGTGAATGAAAGCTTATGAATTGTTTATTTCTGGAATTTTCCATTTAATATTTTCAGACTCCAGTTGACTGTGGATATCTGAAACTATGGAAGCAAAAATAGGGGGCCCACTGCACATGCGGAGATATCTTAATGTTGATTTTATAAGTCAATAATTGTTATCGACTTCTGTGATTTAAAACAAATGAACTCAAAACGGTGAACACCAACTGCAGGTGTTAGAGCAGTAAGGTGAATAGAGTAAAAACATGCTGAGGTTTGTGTATTTAAGAGGAGAATAGGGACATTAGCTTGATGGATGTGAACTACTTCCTCCTGGGTCACTACTAGAGGATAGAAATAGAATTCTTCTGTTCTCAATTAGTTAAAGGGGAAAGATAAATTGGTGAAAGAAAGAAAGGAAGAAAGAAAGAAAGAAAGAAAGAAAGAAAGAAAAGAAAAGAAAAGAAAAAAAACTCAGTTAATCTCCAGAAGGCACAAAAAAAAAAAAAAAGACACACACACACACACACACACACACACACACTCAGGTAAAGGGGAAGCACAACATAAGATAGTGGAAGTAACTAGATCAGGAACTACAATAAATGTAAATGGACTAAACTCTTCAGTTAAGCAGGGATTAAACTGTACAAAACCAACAGAAGAAAATTTTATGGTGTTTTTAGAGACACACCTCTAATCAATCTAAGGACAGAGAAATGTTAAAAGAAAAAGGAAGGAAAAAAATCCATATTCCAGGTAACTTTCTTCCTTGCTAGAGTCAGAATTCTAGAGCCAGGATGAAGGGCCCATGTCTTCTGCCCAGATTCTGATTCTCCTGAATGCCATGTGCACATGTTGCTCCAGGTAAAACTGGTGCTGCCCCCGGCTCCTCCGGGCCATCCTGCTGGTGGTGGAGTCCAGGGCCTCCTGCTGCTGGGGACCCACCGCAGCAGCCATGGATCTCCTTGATGGTTCCTCAAGAGCCACAGAAGGCTGCCCTTTCCCTCAGGGTTAAGAAGTCACAGGTGACACTACGACTCAAGTGCTGAGGGAAGAGAATTGTCAACCTAGCAACACGTACCCAGGAAACCTGTTTTTTTCCCCCAAGACCAGTGACCTCCATTCCTGTTCCCTGTTTGAAACTGCAAGTTTTCCTTTTCCTTTCTGCCCAGCCACTCTGGATCCTTCTCTTATTTTTCTTCATGGAATTTTCTCCCTGCTGACACATTGGGTTATATCTCCTTCCTTTTTCCCATCTCAGTAGAATATGAGTTCTGGGAACACAGATTTCTGGGGAATACTATAGTGTGTCCCTCGATAAGTATTTCTGGGACTAAGGGTGCTGTTCACATCCTAAAAGGGATCTTAACATCATAGAAGGATGTCCAGTGATAAAATAACAATAAATTACTTCTTAAACTCTCCCTGTTGCCCAGTGTTATTCCAGGATTTGGTCCTGACTAGCAGACTGTGTCTCCCTCTCTGGGCAGATGCCCAGGGCCCTGGCCCTCTTTTCCTTTCATTGAAGACTGCCATTTTCCTGCCCTAGGCAGGGGTGGTGGTTTGACTTGATATAGGAGAGATCGTTAAAGGCAGGTTCCCAGGATCCTTGCCAGCTGGAGATCCATTACAGTTGAGGTCATGCATTGGTGACTGGGCACTCATTTTCCCCTCACAGTGTAGATCATAGAGCAATGGGCGGGGGTGTTGACAGGGGCTGGGATGTAGCTCAGTGTTAGAGTGCCCGCCTCGCCTGAGACCCTGTGTTCCATGCCTAGTACTGAAAAATAACAACAGTGAAACAGGAAGTGATAGAAACAAAGAAAACCCCAAACAAAATCAGTAACAAGCACTTCCTTGGCCTCTTGCTTGAATATCCATCATTGTTACAGAAAACTGTGAGAGAAAATGATGTCGAGGCTCCCAAGCCACCCGGCTAGTGGGTTTCCAACTCCTAAGATTCCTCCTTCTGGCTGAGTGTGTGCGAGAGGTGTGTGTGCCTGTACACATGTGTATGCATGTGAGTGTGCATGCCTGAGGGTCTGTGTGTATGTATGAGCATGTGCTGTGCATCCATGCATGCGTGAGTACCTACCTGTGTAAGCAAGTGGGTGTGTGTGTGTGGCATGCACGTGTCTGGGAGTCTTTGGGACACCACAGGACAGCCCACTGGGTCCTCAGCGCTCAGGTCACAGTGGAGACGACCCCACCCACCCTCTCATGTCTCTGCAGCCTCTGGCCCTCAGGGCCACACACCCCTCTGGATACCTCCTCCTTGGGGTCCTCCTGTGACTCTGCACCACTGCTGGCCTCTGCCCCCTCCTGTAACTTCACGGCTCTTGCTGTTGCCAAGGGCTTCACCCTTCAGGGAGGGGATGGCAGGCCACCCTCTGGTCTGGTCTGGCTGCTGCTGGCTGACCTGAGGACGGCCACACTGACTCCCTAACCTAGGGCCACCCCTCTCTCTGTCCTAACCCTTCTGCTTAAGCTTGTCTAGGAAGACCCCCCAAGCCTCACCTCCCATCTCACCTCTGTTTTGAATATATAATATAAGTTGGATGTAATCAGAGTTTCTCAAAACCACACTCTTCTATATAATAATGCTCTCCTTAATGCAACAATTGTGCTTCTTTTTTATAAATTCTATTATAATGGTATATATGTAATCTATATTTATGTATATATACATAAATATATATATGTATATGTATATATATATATATATACACACACACACATACATACATTTCCTGTATTGTAACTTCAGATTTTATCTACTTAAACCAAGAGGCTTATACTTCATAAATGAAGACACTTCTCTTCTCTGGAAATTTCTTCTTGGCATTTATAAACACCCTTTGGACCCTTCCTTTTTCTCCCCATCCTTATGGAGCCGGGTGCGCTCAGCTTTTGGAAACAATACTTACTAGTTTTATAATCTTGCTAGTTCTTTTCTCCTCGTAATTGCTCTTTGGATTTTCTCCAACACGTTAGCATTTATCTCCAATTAAAAGGTGCCAAAAACATGGCCACACTTCTTCCCTGAGCTTGGAGCTAAGCTAATTTACTTCATAATTGAGCCAGTCCTCATCTTACTCTGCATACAGCCAATTGAGCTGTGAAGGAGACAAAATATCAAACTTCGAACGCCAGGAAAGCTATTTAATAAGGAACACAGTGCATTTCAAAACTGGGGTTCTACCCATAACACAGTGGTTCTCAGACTTTAGCATCAGCTGGAGATCTTACTAACAAGGTACAAGTCTATACCTACTCCATGCTAAATTAGGATCTTCAGGGAATGGGGCAAGTCTGAAAACCCTGGTGGCAAAATGTAAATAACTGAAGACAAAGAGCCTGCTGCTATAGCACAGTGATCTTGACACTGAACTTGTAACAACTTGAATTATTTTTATGCATTTCAGTAGAGGAAAGAAAGTCAGAAAGGGACACCAGCCACGAGTGAGCGCAAACCTCAGGGCCTTTGCACTTGCTGGTTCCTCTACCTGGAATGCGCTTCCTCTAAAAGCTGTTTCCCTTCCTCCTGCTCATCATTCAGTACTCTGGCCAGAGATGCTTCCCATGATAATCTCATGTAAAAAAGCATCCCCTCTTTTCGCTCCAACTTCTATTGTCTCACTGTTTTGTTGTCTTCAAGGTACTAATCACTGTTTGAAATTTATTTGGCTGGTAGATTTATTATTTTTTTGTCTCTTTCCTCCTTTTAGGATGTGCTTCCCAAATCCTCGAGTCCAGGATAGCACCCAACACACCATAGGTACTTAAAAGTGGCAGGATGACTAGGTATGGTGGGTTCATCATATACACGGTTTCACCTAATCTCCATAGCAACCCAGTAAGCCGGGTCTATTCTGTCCACTTTAGAGATGGGGAAACTGAGGCTCAGAGCAATAAAATCACTGGTGCCGAGGTCACTGGTGTAGTGGGTCTTGGCCTTGGAATTTGAAGGCAGGTCTGCTTGATCCAGAGTCTGTTTCTTCTGATAGCATCTGTCAGGCGACGGGAGGCGGTGTGCCTGAGAACAGAGCTCCACGTCCTCACGCCACCCCGAGGTGCCCGTGTTGCAGTGGGGTGACAGATGGGCAGAACTTCATGTTGAGTGACAGGTGAGGTTTGGAGGTGGTGATGACAGCCAGGGCGCGATGGGCGCTCTGTGAGTCTCCCCTTCCCTGGGCAAGTCACCACCGTGCCCCACATGACTCTTCCCTCTGCCGATCACTGTTACTGCCCCCTGCCTGCTGTGGCTGACCTCACCGCCTAAGCCTGCGGGGACCTCTGAACAGACACTTCCTCCCTGTGCGAGGCCCCAGGCTTCACCCCGCTCTCTCGTCCCTCTTCCCTCCGCAGCCAGCGCGCAGCAAAACAAGTTGACTCGTCCCTTTGCTTCAGACCCTCAAGGGGTCCGCAGCTCCATGTCAGCTGCAGAAGCCTCTCTTCGCTGAGCAGTGTCCCCGGCTCCCGCTCTTTTCCTGTCTTCTGCTGCTTCCCGTGCTGTGGGTTCCCGCTTCCCGACTTTGGCACAAACTCTTGTCCGGTCCCGATGGCTCCTTCCCTCCCGCTGAGCATCGCTGCCCGCCTAAGCGCCCTCTGACCGCCCAGGGCCCCACCAGCCCTCAGCCCCGCACCAGCACGGCTCTCGGGTCACCTGCTGGTCTGTGTCACCACGAGGTCATGTTCATGGCCTGCTTTGGCATGGCATTGTGCCTGACACGGGAACCGCCACTGATACGTTTTGTTTTTCTTTAGGTGGATGCAGATTTTTGGCATCCGAGGGGTCCTGGAACCGATCTGTCATGGACACCTAGGGATGATTATACGTAAATAAATAAGCAGAGCTGTTCCAATAAAACATTATTCTCAAGGAAGCTGATGTTTGAATTTCATACAATTTTCATGCGTATTGTCATTTATTTATTTAATTTATTTTTGGTTACTGGGGATTGAACTCAGGGACACTCGGCCACTGAGCCACATCCCCAGCTCTATTTTGTATTTTATTTAGAGACAGGGTCTCACTGAGTTGCTTAGGGCCTCGCTAAGTTGCTGAGGCTGGCTTTGAACTCGTGATCCTCCTGCCTCAGCCTCTGGAGCTACTGGAATTACAGGTGTGTGCCACCCACCTGGCAATGCCATTTATTTTTATTTTAAAATATTCATTTGAAAACTTACAAATCATTGTTAGCTCATGGACTGTATGCAAGTAGGTGGTAGGCTGGATTTGGGTCCCAGGCAAAGCGTATAGTCACCTGGGTTCAGAAGTAATGATTGAACTTTGTGGAGATGGATGGGCCAATGGATGAATGCCACGAAACTTGTCCGTGGGCCAATAGACTAAGACTCTGTGATGGGAATGCAAAGTAGGGTCCAGGAATCCTACCCAGGCTCTCAGGGGAGCATCAGCAAGAGTGATGCTAGGTCTAGGCTTGGAGGAGAGTAGGTTTGCCAAGAGAGGCAGGGGGAGGACCCTCAGACCATCAGGAGAAGGTCTGGGACCAAGGCCACAATTAATTGTGCAACATACTGAGCAGCTTAGACTAGCTGGCACCCAGGATGCAGTGTGGTGGTGCACTCCTGTGATTCCAGCAACTCGGGAGGCTGAGGCAGGAGGATTGCAAGTTGGAGGCCAGCCTTAGCAACTCATCAAGACCCTGTCTATGAGGTGGTGGAAGGTGGTGAGGCCTGATCGAGGAGTTGGGGTGGGATGGGGGATGAGACTTGAGACAAGGGATCAGTTTTTTGTCTCAAGCCATCGAGCCTGACTTGATCTGCCATGTGAGCCAACCAAAACCTGAACAGGGAAAGCACCAGGCGAACACATTTTTGTAATAAAAATTTTAGAGCCCAAAAGATTAAAGAATACTCTGTACTGAAAGCAACTTAAGAAGTAAAAAGACCAATGCAGTGGAAGGCCTCTGTCACTTCTCTGATCCTATTCTGTGAACCTGTTTCCCAAAGGCAGCTGCTTCCCTGGATTTGTGATTGATCAGCCTCCAGTACTGTCTTATACACACAGGGATGTCATCTATGCAGAGAGAGATGCCCACATAGGCGTGTGTGATGTCACGCTTTCCATGTTCTCCCCGGCTTGCTTATTTCATTTAATGTCATGCTTTGGAGGCTCATTCACACTGGGACACGTCGGACTTGCTGATTCATTTAATTGCTGCCAAAGAGCCCATGGTATGAGCAGATCGAAATTTATTTGTATAGATGAAGAGTTAGTCTGTTTGATTGTTTCATCTACTTTCCACTTTGGATGTGTGGAAATGTTACTTTTTGTGTGGTCTTTGCTTTAAAAGGAAAATCCTTCTTTTTTTTTTTTTTTTTTTGGGGACCGGGGATTGAATCGGGGGGGGCCCCCGCCCCGCGCCCCCAGCCCCATTTTGTATTTTATTTAGAGACAGCGTCTCACTGAGTTGCTTAGGGCCTTGCCCATACTGAGGCAGGCTGGCTTTGAACCCGAGATCCTCCTGCCTCAGCCTCCCGAGTTGCTGGGATTACAGGCGTGCGCCATCAATGCCCAGCTAGGAAAATCCTTCTTACCTAAAGACTGTGAAGACACTGACGGCATTTTCTTCTAAAAGTTACAAAATTTGTCCTCTGTTGTGAGTCAGGAATCTGATTTCCTTCTCCCTGTGTGGACAGGCAACCGTTCCAGCGCCTCTAGCTAATCGTCGGAGTTTTCCCTCTTAGGGACAGAAATAAGTTCCCCACCCAGGCACTCAGGCTGCCGCTCTGACCCCGAGTACCTCAGCGTGTGACTGTGTTTGGAGAGAGAGTTCTTAAAGATATGATGAAGGTAAATTGAAGTGACGAAGGGGAGACCCTAAGCCAACTGGACTGGTGTCCCCATCAGAAGAGACTGGACACAGAGAAAAGGCCACATGAGGACAGGGAGAGGAGGCCATCTGAACCAGGGACGCCCTAGGAGAGCCCAAACACACCAATACTCCATCTTAGATTTCCAGCCTCTGAAGTGGTGAGAGATACATTTCTGATTTTAAACTGCCTAGTTTGTGGAATTTGCTGACAGCCCTCACAAATGAACAGAGGCAGGCAGGTTCAAGGACACTGTCTATGGTCATTGTCTACTGACACCGTCTATTGTCCTAGGCTAGTCTAAGCTTGTTGCTTTTCTCATGCTGAGCTGTGCTGCTTCATGGTTGCAAGATAACGTCGCAGCTCCAGATATTGCAACTGCATTCCAAGGCAGGAAACAAGTGAAAGGTAAGGGAAGAGCCAGAGGGCCAAGGCCTTTTTTTCTTAATGGTGTTCCATTGTTGGGAGAAAAAAGGTATTTCCCACAATCCCTGCTTCTCCAGGAGGTTTCTCTTACAAACTTTTGGCCAGAACTGTCCCACGTAGCTACTCTGGCTGCAAGGTGGGTTGGTGAGGTGTGGACAGAAGCTTCCCTCCTCTGCAGTTTGAAGCAGGTAAGAGGTGGACAGTGTTTTAGTCAGCTTGTCCATTGCTGTGACCAAAAGACCTAATAAGAACAATTAGGGGAGGACAAATTTATTTGGTGGAACACGTCATACCTGAACAGACGGTGGTTTTGAACTGGGCCGCCCACAGCACCTGTCCCACGGGGAGTGGCTGGGCAGAGGGGAACAAGGAGTCACCTTGCCTTTCCACTTTCCTGATGATCCGTTTTGATTCAGTAAGGTGGTTGGAGGAACAAGAATTTCTTTCAAAATGTGGTTTAGGGCATAGCTTTAGGACTGAAAAGCTAATATTTATGGTATTTTAGGATACCATAAGCTGATCACACATGCTTTCCCTGATAACAAAGAATGCTGGCTATGATGTCTCATTTCTTTGCTGCCTGATACTTATTATATTCAGAGAAGTCAGCTTCCAGCAGGATGTATATTAGAAAATCCGGGCGCCCGTCCATCTTCCTACCTGAGCTCCTGCGTCTTCTCCTAAGTACAGAGTGGCAGCTTCTGGGAGGAAGTGGGGTCTAAGTTCAGGCGCCTCTGGGGATGAGGAAGGGCGCTTGGTTGTAGGTGCGGTGTTAGGGCTACGTATTTTGGAAGAAGTGTTTCCCTCATCACTTGACGGGATGAAGGGGTCAAGTAATATATTTCGATCCTTTCCAGAGTACCCGTCCTGTGTACGCGCAAGTCAAGAGAGAAGCTAAAACATGACAAAATAGAACAGGTCCAGTGTTCCCTAGGAAGGGGGTCACTGTCTTGGGGGCCCTTATTCATTTCCTCTTTAAAAAAAAAAATTTGAGACAGGGGTCTCATTCAGTCGCACAGGCTGGCCTTGAACTTGAGATCCTCCCAAATAGCTGGGATTATAGGCCTGCGCAACCGCGCTCTGTTGCCCTTATCCATATTTCTCTTTTTTCTTTTTGGTACTGGGGATTGAACACAGTGGGGCTCATCCACCGAGCCACATCCCCAGCCCATTTAGCCCATTTTGTATTTTTATTTTGAGCCAGGGTCCTGCTAAGTGGCTGAGGCTGGCTTTGAACTTGCCATCCTCCTGTGTCCTTATCCATTTCCAAGGAGGCTTTGGAAACCTGCGGCAGAAGCATTCTCTGCCTGGTTCCCGGCATGTGGGTGACCTAGAAAAGGCCCTGCCTCCTCTTACAGCCCCAGATTAACCTTGTCCTATGCCAGAAAAGCTGAAGAAGACTGTGAGTCTCAAAATACAGAGCAGGGACATCCTTGGGCAATGGGAGGGTGGGTATGACGGAAGAGGTTTGTCCTTAGCAGGTGGGAGGGCCTGGGCACAAGCTCCCCACCTCCTTTGTTGCCTCCGGCAGGTCCCAGCCTCCTGCTTCTGAGCCTAACAGCAGTGCATGTCCTATGCTGCGGCCGTGGAGTCGGGGGACCATTGGAGGGCAAGCAGATGCTGGCTGACTGCTCCATTCCTGAGTTCCTTGCCCTCTTTCTCCTTTTGTTTTTTGGTGGTGCTGGGGATTGAACCCAGGGCCTTGTGCATGTGAGGCACACACTCTACCTACTGAGCTACATCCCCAGCCCCTTCTTCCCCATCCTGAGCAGTGACTAGAGTTCAATGGAAATTCATCTTGAAGAGCATCGCTGGGAATGGAGAACCACACCTGACTTGAGGGTGAGGATCATGCTGAGAGGGACAAAATCCAAGCCTGTGCATGTGTGTGTGTGTGTGTGTGTACAAGCCTGTGGTCAAGCTCAGATTATGCTTCAAGTGACTTTCTACCGTGTCTTGGGCCACACGCTTTTCCTTTCTTTTTTTTTTTTTAATTTTCTTTTTGTAGTTGTAGATGGACACAATGCTTCCATTTTATTTGTTTATTTTATGTGGTGCTGAGGATGGAACCCAGTGGCCCACACATGCTAGGCGAGCACTCTGCCACTGAGCTACAGCCCCTGCCCCACTTTTCCTTCTTAAATCTAACAAAAATAGTTGCACATGCTTGGGGCCTGGCCTTTGGCCCTTCCCACAGGATGCACATTTCCAGCCAGCAGAGGGGGTCAGTAGGCTCCTGGGACAGAAGGAGCTCCCAGACACCTGAGGAGAAGGAGACACAAGGAACCAAGCAAGCTGCCCTGGCAGAGGGGACACCTGGTGCTCCCCAAATGCCTCTGTGGTCACCTGCTAGCCCTACCTTGCAGTCGGGTTAGGGCCGTGTGACTAGTCCTAGTGGAGAGGATGTGAGACAGGTGAGTTCCTCCTGTTCTCCTCCTCCTACTCTTGTGACTCACAGTGAAGCACTCTAAGAGGGTGGAGATGCCGCAGGAAGCAGTCCAGGTCACGGATGCCACAGAGCAGGGAAAGCTGTCTGACCAGGCGAGAGCTTTGTTGTTTTAACCACTGAAATCCTGAGGATAACTTGTCACTGCAGCACATCCTCACCTGTCCTGACCATTACATTACTGTGAGATCCAGAAACAGTCACAGAGATGGAGAATTTGAAGCAAGCACCATAAAGAACTCCAAAGAGATGGCATGACGCAGAGACAAGGAAGTGTAAAGGAGAACATGCGGGAGCCACTGATTATATTAAAAATACTGATTAAAATATACTAGATAGATGGGATATAAATGAAAGAAAAAAGTGAATTAATTTATATGCCAGGCCAGTGACAAAGAGTGTTGCAGTTTTCACTATCTTGTCAACAGCAGTGAATGCACTATTTTCTGTAATAAATATGGTAAGTTTATAGATGAAGAACCAATGAGTCAACTGGCATGTACATCAGGAATCCTTCCTAGAAGGCAAATTTCTCCTTCATCTAGTGAAGGAGTAGAATTTCAGAGAAAAGGAGCGGCGGGTGAGTGGTTTGCTCCAGAGCACTGGAAAAGCTAAGGACAGTGGACTAGGACCCGATTCTCTTTAAAATGAAGACAAGGGTCAAGTGAAAGAAAAAACAAGTGAATAAATGTATATACCAGCTCTGCGATTGAGAGCATTACTGTCTATTGTCTCACCAACAGCAGTAGCTAACTCCTTTTATGTTATCAATGTAGTCTATAGTTAATTGGAAAATAGAAAGTTGTATAAAGAAGGAAAACTAATCAAGAGTGGTGGCATTTAACATTGCTCTCAGTTCTGGGAAATTTCTGTTTTCTTTTTCATCGAGATACTTTCCAGAACATATTTGGATATCTAATTCTATATTTTGCCTTTTATCCTTAACATTATAAAATAAGCATCTCGTGCTATTTTATGGTCTTCTTAACTCAATATTAAATGGCTGCATAATATTTTATTAAGAATGGTAGTTTATTTAACTATTCTTTTGTTAATCTTTTGAACTGTTTCCAGGTTTTCCCTATAATAACAGCAGTGTAACAAACATCTTTATGAGTAAAGTTTTTTTTTTTTTTAATTACAGATTACTAGGCTAAAGAACATAAACATTTTCAGGGTACAGTGGCACCCATCTGTAATTTTAGCTACTTGGGAAGCTGAGACAGAAAAATTGCAAGTTCAAGGCCAGCCTGGGCAACTTACCAAGATCCTGTTTCTAAATAAAAAGGAGCATGATATTCTCCAACTCCATCCATTTACCTGCAAATGCCATAATTTTATTTTTCTTTATGGCTGAATAATATTCCATTGTGTATATACACCACAGTTTCTTTACCTATTCATCTCTTGAAGGGCATCTAGGTTGGTTTCACAATCTAGCTATTGTGAATTGAGCTGCTATAAACATTGATGCAGCTGTGTCACTCTAGTATGCTGATTGTAAGTCCTTTGGGTATAGGCTGAGGAGTTGGATAGCTGGGTCAAATGGTGGTTCCATTCCAAGTTTTCTAAGGAATCTCCATACTGCTTTCCAGAGTGGCTACACCAATTTGCAACTCTGAAGGATGGATTGTATAGAGGAAAATGAGGGGTGGGGGGAAGGAAAAATAATAGAATGAGACAAATATCACTACCCTACATACATGTATGAGTGTGCAAATGGTGTGACTCTACTACATGTTCAACCAAAGAAATGATAGTTGTATCCCACTTGTGTACAATGAATCAAAATAAAAAAAATAAAAAAACTAGAAAAGACATAGAGTTAAAAAAAAATTTAAAAAACTAAAAAGGAGTGGGAATTTAGCTCAGTGGTAGAGTGCTTGCCTCGCATGTGCAAAGCCTGGGGTTCAATCCCCAGTACTGCAAAATAAATAAATTAAGTAATTAAAAAATAAACATTTGTAATACTTAATGACATTCAGTCATTCTCTGAAATGATTATGATCTGTTTACATATGTACTGTTGTTTCAAACTTTCAGTTTACTTACTAAATTTAAATTTATTATACTTGTATTTAAAATGAAATAAAATAAGCACTCTTTAAATTACTAAAGTAATGTGCGATCATTGTAAACGTGTCAAGTTAAAAGTTATATTACCCCATCATGCTATTTCTCAAAGTAATTACCGTTTATAGTTTGCTGTATATTCTTCCAGATTTTTTGATATGCATATACTGACATTTATTGCAGCTATTGTCAGTATTAAAAACACGCAGAGCGTTTTGCATCTTGCTCTCTCTCGTTGATTGCTATGTCTGCGACATCTTGTCACACTGGCACATGCACATCCACCTCATTCTCTTTAATAGCTGCGTGGCTTGAACATAGCACGATTTCGTTATCCCATCTCCTTTGATGGACATTTGGGTTAGTTCCAAGTCTTCTCCTGTGACGATGCTGCCGCGAGAGTTCTCCTATCCACGGTTTATGTTTAATGAGCATTTACTGCTGCGAAAATGTGACTTTGAAAATAATCGTTGGCAAGATGCTTCTCTCTGTGTGCTGAAACATACAATATTTAAAATTTTAAATTTGAATTGAGTCATTTCCATTAAAACCAGGTTAAAATCGCAACGATCTTTCTCGCTTATATAGGAATGAATCCTCTTGCTCCAGATGGGACATAAAGCTCCTTAAATTGAAATTCATTGCATGGGGCTGTGATGGCCCTTAACAGATGGAGGAACGATCGCATTTGGGCGGTTATGTAACTCAGCGATTATCATGGACCCCAGACAGCACCAGGCGGAAGGTGGCCGCAGCCAGGCTCTGCAGCAGGGGCAGGTGACCGGGTTGTGGGTCCGCTCTGCTCATCTTTTGTATTTATTTGCTGGTGTCAATAGGCGATCTGAGCAGTGGTCTGGAGTAACGACTAACCTTGGAGTCTCAGAAATCAAGCATTCGGATGCCAATTGGAATGCAGATAGTTTCTTCTTAGGTGACATGAGGGTGCAGATCATCCCCTCTCTGCAAACCCCATTTTCACAAGTATGCCAGACGATGCCGCTAGTAGAAGGATATGGTACTAAGATTAATTCAGTAGATACCTACTGCCAAGAACTGTTCTCAGTGCTGGGGATACAACTGTAAATAAAATAGGTGAGAATCTATTTTTAGGTTTCACAAAGGTGATGCTGTCACCTTTGAAGGCATCGCCAGTCATACTCCACTGAAGTTTAGCCTCTTTGCACTGTATCTTTTGGGGGATGCTGGCTTACACCTGTGCCCATGTATTAGCAAATCAAAGGACTCTTTGAGCTAATCCATTCAACCAGATACTCTTCTTCCTATCCTGCCTTTGGCTGCTTTACTGAAGTTAACATGCAGTTCCACGCACACTCCTTTCCCCTCCCGCCCTTCCCCATGATAGTGTCCAGAACAGGCATCTGGAACAGCAGTTGGTGCATAGTAGGTACCAAATAAACTTTTTAAACATATATTTTTAGTTGTCAATGGACACAATACCTTTATTTTATTTTCATGTGGTGCTGAGTATCAAACTCAGGGACTCACGCGGGCTAGGCGAGCACGCTACCACTGAGCCACAACCCCAGCCCGCTAAATAAATTCTTATTGACTGAATTTCTACAAATAAATTTTGCCTAAATGTCAGACAGTGGGATATCTTTGGGGTATACAAGAATAAATAAAATACTAGTTCTACCTTCTAAGATCTTATATATATATAACTAAGAGATAGGCATATCAAGTGTACTGTTTCAAAATAAAATATAAAAAGGACTGGGGATGTGGCTCAGTGGTTCAGTATCCCTGGGTTCAATCCCCAGTAACAAAATAAAACAAAACCCCTTTATGATGTCCGTACGTACCTAGAGCATATACCTCCATCTACATCTATATACCTCTACATCTACATCTACATTTATATACATCTACATCTATATACCTCCAATGACAGTTACCGTTCCCCATGTTCTTCTATCCAGCATAGCCCAAGACTTTTAAATCTACCTAGAGCTGGCAAACGGCCTGTGTTTGGGTGTCCGGAGAGTACATCTTCTCTCTGTTTGGCGGAGGTGGTACTGGCTCATATTTTGTACTTGTTTGCAAAGTCGGCATAAATATTTTAGGGCACAATTGAGGTTTTTCTCATGAAAGCCCATCCTCATGTCTCTCTGTGCAGAAGTTTCTAGCTGTGGAGAGAAAGCACCATGAAAATGATTGTGAATATCCTGATTCCATGGCCCCTGAGACAAGTGGACCTCCTCTCCTACAAAGGTTTCGATGAACTTGATTTTAGTTACGACAAGGACCAGTTTTGTTATTTAACAAACACCTTAACCTAATTTGATCACTTTTTTTTTTTTGACCTGCTCCCAGTTAAAGGCTTAGTGGGTTAGACATGTCAGAATCCATTTAGTTTTCAAGTCAGTAGCACAAACTGAATCACTATTTTCAGACAAGTTTGATGATATTTGTTGTAGGGTTGCTAGTGTCTTAAATCTTCCTTCTTATATTTCTGCATATTAGGAAAAGCATTGAATAAGCAAAAAGCCTTGGATACTTTCTGTAGAATAACATTCTAATGTACAATAATGAATGGGTGAAGTTTTAATTTCACTTCAGGTCACTTTTAAAATTCCACCCATAGATGGCAGCAGGTGACCAGTCTGCTGAACCACCGGGCCCTCCAGCCAGTCCTCAGCTGGTGATCTGTTGTGAAAGCACCCTAAAACGGATGAAGGTAGAAAAGAACAGATCGCATCTCTGGAGAACGCTGGGTTCCGTTTTTGGAGATGTGCACTGCTGGGCAGCTCTGGAGAACTTTGTTCTGCTCTGATTCTTTTTCTGAGTCTCGACAAGAACTCCAGGAGCATCCATGGAATGGCCATACAGGGAGGGCAGGGGGCTCTGGGCTTCCCTGGATGGCCAGAAGTCTTCTGCTTTGACTCCTTTGCTCTGTGCATTATGAAATGAAAGCTTCAGCCCTGTCCATTTGTTCCCTGTGGTTTTGGGTTCTGTCTTTCTCATTTCCAATCTCCCAGCAAACTGCATCCTTGGGTGGCCCATTTCCTGAGTCCTACTAAGCACTACTTTCCCCATGAAGTTGGAGGGTCAATGTGCAAATGACTTTAAACAGAAAACTTAGAGTAAGCATAAGTGGGAGGCTAGGTATGGGTGCATTTATTCCAAGCTGGTTATTTGTCTGGTGCTCTGCCAATTACTTTATATATATCTTCTCACTTGCTCCTTACTATCTCTCTATATCAGATGATATGAATTTGTTTGACCAACGAGGAAATGGAAGGAAATTAATTTGTTCAAAGTCACCAATCCAGTTTAATCTAATTCAACAAGTTTAAGGAGGCTCCTTCTCAGGATTCGGGGAGATTTTGACCTTCTTGACTAGTGCCATGTGCATTACAAAAGATGGAACTGTTCCCTCTTCTTGAGGACTTTATCAGGGGGAGGCCTTAAACATATGGGAAAAACATCAGGGCAGCAGAATCTGAGAAACCCCAAATTATGGTATGTGGGGGAGGGGGTCCTTGGAAGACACTGGAATAAAAGGGTTGTTCTAGTGCTTCAATGTTTTCTTTTTTAACTTCTTAAAAAATTTATTATTTTTTTCTTTTTTGGTACTGGGGATTGAACTCAGGGACACTCGGCCACTGAGCCACATCCCCAGCCCTATTTTGTATTTTATTTAGAGACAGGGTCTCACTGAGTTGCTTAGGGCCTTGCTAAGTTGCTGAGGCTGCCTTTGAACTCGTGATCCTTCTGCCTCAGCCTCCGGAGTAGCTAGGATTACAGGCGTGTGCCACCACGCCCGGCAAAAAATTTCTTTTTATTTGTTCTTTTTAGATATACATGACAGTAGGATGTATTTTGAAATATTATACATACGTGGAGTCTAACTTATTTAATTAGAATCTGTTCTTGTGGCTGTTATAATGTGGAGTTACACTGGTTGTGTATTCATATGTGAGCAAAGGAATGTTATGTCCAATTCATTCTACTGTCTTTTCTATTCCTATTTCCCTCCCTTTCCTTCTTCCTCCTTGTCTAATCCAATAAACTTCTATTCTTCACATATCAGAGAGAACATTTTGGTCTTTGGTGTTTGGGATTGGCTTATTAGCATGAGAGTCTCCAGTTCCATCCATTGACTGACAAATCCCATAATTTCATTCTTCTTTATGACTGAGTAACATTCCATTCTGTATATATACCACATTTTCTTTATCCATTCATCTGCTGAAGGGCACCCAGGTTGGTTCCATAGCTTAGTTATTGTGAACTGTGTTTCTGGGTTTTCAAAGAAATGGAAGAGGCCTGGAAGGTATGGAAGGTAAATAGGAACTTGGCTGAAGTGAAGCTATAATATCTAACTTGCAGTTGACCTTCATTGCTGTAGCATTAGGAACTAGCTAGTGTGATCTTGTTGCATGGGCCAAGTTGAATTAAACTGGATTCTCAAACTCTTGTGGGAACCCAGGATCTGTATCTACTCTCAAAGTGTCTCTGGTGGTATAAGGCCTCCTGAAGCGTCAGCAATAGGTAGAATCTCTACCTTACAAACAACCAGTCAGCAGACAGATGCTCAAAGTCATCAGGGAATTGCAAATCAAAGCCATGATGAGATACTATTTCATACCAACTGGGAGCACACAAAAGTTTGCGCTGTGTGTTTATAGCAGCATGAATCACAGTGGCCAAAATATTGGGAATAACCAAATCTCCACCAACTGATGAAGGGGTATATCCACACAGTAGAATTTTCTTGAGCAGAAAAAGGCATGCGGTTCTGATTCATGCTATAATCTAGATGAACTTTGGAAACATCATGTTAAGGAAAAAAGGCCAGTCACAAAGCCCGCATGTTGTATGAGTCAACTTAAATGAACTATCTAGAATATGCAAATCTACAGAGAAAAAAGATTTGTGGTTGCCTAGGGCTAGGGGTAGGGCATGGGGGTTAGGAGGGTGAGAACTTAGGGTTGCAGTTTCCTTTTGAGGTTCTAAGACTGCAGTAATGGTTCACCAACCATAAATGCACTAAAAACAATTGAATTATGTACTTGAAATGGCTGAATTGAACAGCCTGCAAACTACATCTAACAAAGTGGCTTTCTTTTCTTTTTCCTTTCTTTCCTTTAGGATCCACTGTCTGCTGAAGCTCCTTAGGTAGAACTTAGTTTCCAGGTTCTGTTCTGAACACTTTGCCTATGTGGATGCTTAATCTTTACATCAGTCTCACCAGGCAAGTGATTTAAGTTTGTCTATTTTACAGATGGGGAAATCAAGGCCCAGAGAGATGAAGGGTCTTGCCCAAGGCTACTAAACTTGGGAGGGGATGCTTTAGAGGGAGAATTGGGAGGACCCAGAATCTCTGTTCTGCATCACAGGCCATACTGCTTGGAAGAGGTCGTGTGTGCAATCAGCTGGACACATCCTCCCTTATTTACACTTAGGGTGGCCTGGCACAGAGTCAAGTCTATTGCTCTGATCTGGAACTCTCTCCAGTACATCCCATCACCTGGGTGCCAAAGGGTTAGAGCTAGGATGTTACCAACTATGGGCTCTGTTCCTCCTCATTGCCATTGGTGAATGGCCAAACTCTACCAGGAGCATGCAGGCCATTTTACTAAATGCCGGTGGATGGAGAGGGAGGGAGAGCTCACCCTCTCCAGGCCCCTCTGCCCTCAAGGGTCTGGGGTCTGGGATTTACTCAGGCTGGATGGTGAGGGGGTGTGGTCTGTATGCTGTCATCAGGGCTATTCATGGGAAAGGCAGGAGATTTCCAGGAATCAGGATTAATTTTTCCTTCATTTGAGCACAGCTGGTCTGGCAGGACACCAGTGGGTTTTTTTTTGTTTTTGTTTTTAATCATTATGATGCGTCTGAGCTCTTCCAGGGTGTCAACACAGTCTCCAGACCACTCGGAGCTGGTCTGGAGTTCCCCTGGGTGGTTGGGAGTTCGTGATAACTCGGTGATCTGCAGCTGGGAGCATGTGATTATCGGCACCCAGGTTTTAACTTTTGCAAGCAAATAGTATCTGTAAGCAAATAGAGCTGATGGGACAACAGCCTATCAGTAATTTCAGGGTGCAGTCTGGTGACGAGGACACACCCAGAGCCATCCACAGACACAGGAGACAGCTTTTGTTTAGAATTTGTGATTATTATTTTTGAATCTGGGGGCTGAGTCAAGTTGAAACACCAAGGTGATGCTGTGTGGCTGTTAAAAAGAGGAAAGCGAAGGTGCAGACTATAAAATTGGTTGGGGATTTGGGAGTTTATAGAGGAAACATGAAATAACATGCAAGCATAACCATGAAATATTGCCTACTTCATTCTTCATTATGTATTACCAGAAGATTTCAAGGGAACAAAATGTACAAGAAGATCTTTTCAACGTTAAGGAGTGGTTCTTTTCTTTATGAAAAATAATAAGTTGAGTATCTCTTATCCAAAATGCTTGGGACTACAGCTGTTTTGGACTTTGAATTTTTTAAAGTTTTTTATTTGTTCCTTTTAGTTATGCATGACAGTAGAGTGTATTTGGACATATCATACATCCATGGAGTGTAACTTCCCGTCTTGTGGTTGGACACGATGTGGAGTTACACTGGTTGTGCATTCATTTATGAACATGGGAAAGTCATGTCCAATTCATTCTACTGTCTTTGACTTTGGGTATTTTTAGATATTGGAATATTTGCATATAGATAATGAGGTATTTTGGGGAAGGGACCCAAGTTTTAAGCAGGAAATTCATTATGTTTTACATATACCTTATACACATAATCTGGAGGTGATTTTAAACACTTTTCCTTCCTTCCTTCCTTCCTTCCTTCCTTCCTTCCTTCCTTCCTTCCTTCCTTCCTTCCTTCCTTTTCTTCCTTCCTTCCTTCCTTCTTTTCTTTCTTTCTTTAGGTACTGAGGATTGAACCCAGGGGTACTTTGCCACTGAGCTACATCCCCAGTCCCCACCCTTTGAATTTTTTATTTTGAGACAGGATCTTACTAAGTTGCCAAGGCTGGCCTCCAACTTGTGATCCTCCAGCCTCCTTCTCCCAAGTCCCTGGGATTATGGGCGTGTGCCACCATATCCACCTCATGCAATGTTCTTAATAATTTTGTGCATGAAACAGTTTCATAGTGTAGAATTTTCGACCTGTTGTGTCATGTTGGCACCTTAAAATTTTCAGATTTGGGGGTGTTTTGGGTTTTGGACTTTGGGATAAAGGATGCTCAACCTATATTAGGTATTCCATATTCCATGTGCGTTTCATTGTTAAATCTGGTAAGGAACGGAGTGGATTGCAGTGGATTGCAGTCTTTGGAGACAGACGGGATAACAAAGCAATCCTTGACGTCTCTTAAATGTCTTAAGGTCCTAGAGAATCAAAGAAAGCCTTCTTGATCCTGTGTCATTCCCTATCCCTAAATCAGACCCACATGGACTTCCCTCATCTCTGGGCATCTCTGTCCCTTTGTGGGACTGACAGTCAGTGTGCCCGCGGTCTTGAGTCTTCCGTGAGATGGAACCTCTGTTGGTTCTGTCTTCCTCCTGGAATTGCTCATTTGCTCGGTTCATTTCCACCGCTGTTCCTTGAATGGCCCCAGACAGAGCCCAGCTTCAAAGAACACTCTGCTGGTTATTTGTAGTCTCACAAGTGATTGGTAACCTTGAAGGTTTCCCTCAAGGGACTTTCTGTCTCTGTGGGTGACATGAGATTGCAATATGTTCAAAAGAACACCGAGGTCGATGTGAGGATGGGCGACGTGCGGGGAGAGCAAATCCAGGTGGAGTCAACAAAGCACTTTTGAGATGAAGAAGAACAGCACACAGACAAAGGGGACCAGGGGCCTCCTGGTCAGCAGCGGTGAGAGATCACGATCGCTCCCGGGGACAGCGGGAAGCCATGTGGGTGGGTGACTCAGAGTGAAGGAAGCTAACAGGGATGGACAGATGGGTGGAAGGGAATTTCCCAGAACGCGGGATAAGCCTCCAACCAGGTCCATAATTCCATGTAAGCCACTACTGGATTTAACCATCAACATGAGAAGAATAAGTAGTGTTGGCCTCTGGGCTTCCTTAGGTAAATCTGACATACATGTTTTCAATGCTTGTGTGTAAAAATATTTAGGACTGGAAAATAAGCTGCAGCTTTAACAGGTAAAGAATTTTGGTCTTTTAGATTCAGCCTTTCACCTTGAATCCTTTCGATAATGGTAATAACAATGGCAACAGGGGGTCATATTATTATGGGATACGGTTTGGATTAACGTACGTGGAAAGTTCTTCCTTCACTCCATCTGTCACTTCTCGGTATTGAACTGGACAGAGCATAGAGCCCTGGGCGGGTCCAGGCGACAGCCTGCCCCACAACCATTTGCTCTTTCCTTACTCTCAGAGCCTCATATTCTCCCCTACCCCCCTAACTCTCTCTTCCAGCTGGCGTGTGCCCAGCCCCTGGAAGGATGTGGCTTCAGAGATGTGGCCCAGGGATGAGCGTGGGATCCCATTTTGTCTACTGAGACTTTGAGCCACTGAGGGATTCCAGAGGAAATGATCCTCCCTGGTTAAAAGGAAGAGTAACAAGACGAGAAACACAGTTTTCACCTGCATCCTCCTGTTTGCATGGAGTTGAAGACACGAAGGTGGCATTCGTGTCCATCATTTTGTGCTTCCAAGGGGGGCTTCTGCCAACAGGAGCACAGCAGAGCTTCTGCTGAGACTCTGGGATGCTGGACTTGCTTGCCTCAGCAAGTCTGGTTTTGTAAAACAAACTCTTATTATTCGGGTTGTGTTTATTCCATTCTTTCCTTCCTTGGAGTTAAAAGCATCCTGCCTGCCAGCCACGGTGGTGCACGCCTGTAATCCCAGTGGCTCTGGAGGCTGAGGCAGGAGGATCTCAAGTTCAAAGCCAGCCTCAGCAACTCAGTGAGGCCCTAAGCAACTCAGCAAAACCCTGTCTCTAAATAAAATATAGGAAGGTCTGGGGGTGTGGCTCAGTGGTAAGCACCCTTGTGTTCAATCCCCAGTACCCAAAACAAACAACAACAAACAAACCAATCCTACCTGACACAAGTACTTTAATAACACTCCCCGCCTCTGCCAACCTGAGAGGAGCCAGTACATCCGTTTGGGATGTGTGCAGAGAGTTTATCCCCTGTCCCCTGAGGCTGAGCTGCCTTTCTGCTCCTTGGCATTTCAGTCATTTTAATCATCTGATTTTGTGCACACACATTAGAGTTTTACAAATAAAGTCCCTAAAGAGAAAACAAAACCAAATTAAAAGTTTGCTTAAATAAATTGATCTTGCAAAATCCTCTTGGAATACGAGCTGATGAAACAAATGTGTCTCCAGAGCTGGGCGTTCAGAGTGAGAGGCAGGGCAGAAGTCCAAGAGGGAAAGAAAACCCTCGACCAAAGAAGCAATTAGGGACTCGGGACAGAAAGCCCAGCTTGCCCCTGCAGGGCGTCTGTGCCAGCCAGAGCACCTGCAGAGCAACGAGGCCAGCTGCTTTCCAGGTCACATCTAAGAAACCGGCACCTCTTCATTCTGTCACCACCAAACCCCAACAACACCCGCACTTCCCAATCAATACGGAGACAAAACACACCCTTGTCGTGCGCTCTCCTTTGACAGCCAAGCACAATTCCCAGCAGTGACCCTGATGGAATTTGTACCTGGGTGGGGGTTTCATGTGCAATGAAGTGCTCAGCTAATTAATTGAAACACTGCCAACAGAGGGCAGGACACTGTGGTGGGGGCCAGGTAGGATTCTAAGACGGGACAGGAACCTCAGCGGTGTCTGTTTATCCTTGGCATGTGCGCAGACCACCGTATGGACCACAAATGTAAGGTTGGGAGCTCCGTAGGAGAGACCCAGAGTCAGTGTGCCCCCAGAGACACCCGGTGAAAGAGATTCCATGCCACCAGAGGGGCGAGAGACTGCTTCCTGAGGGGCAGGCTTTGAAGGAAGCCTTGAAGGGCGGGTCGTATTCAAATTCGGGAGTCAGAGAAAAAGGATACTCCAAGCAGAATAAGCCCCATTATAGAAGAATACTGTATTTTAATTTAGTTGGAGACAATGTAGTAGGTATTACAAGGGGCAAAACAAGTTAGTACCAGATGATAGAAAAAGAGTTGGGTAAGGTTGTCATTCCATAGGCAACGGGGAGTCATGGAGTGTTTAGGAGCAGGGCATGACATGTACTTTAGGAAGATCAAGCCATTGCAATGAGGCTGATGATCAAAATCACAATTCACTTGGGAAGCACCTGTGAGGGTTTAGATAAAATATACTGAAGTCCTTACTAGGTACCATAGTCAGTTTTCCGTTACTGTAGCAAATATTTGAGATAAATCAACTTATAGAGAGACAAGGTTTATTTTGTCTCAGTTTTGGAGGTTTCAGTCCATGACTCATTGGCTCTGCTGCTTTTGGGCCTGGGAGGCAGTAAATCATGGTGGCTGAGCATGGAAAACTGCTCATCTCATGGCCAAGAGAAAGGAAAAGAAAAAACAGAGGAAGAGGAGGGCTGGGGCTCTGTGATGCTCTTCAAGGGCTCTCCCCTGTGACTAGAAGATCTCCCACTAGGCCCCACAAAGCTCCCACCACCTTCCAACAGGACCAAGTTGGTGACTGAGCCTTTAACACATGGACCTCAGGGGACACTGGAAAATCTGGCATTCAGGTTACAGAGGTGACAGAGAGTGGGAGGCTGGATATGGAGTGTGGCTGTAAATACAGGGCTGGTGGGAGGCAATAAATGGCCGGAAATGTTCCCACAGCTGGCACGGAGGACATGAGGACGGAGCGCCTTCCCAGCCCAAAGGTTTTGTTCCATTAGAATCAAACTGTTCCCTTCCAGCTCTCCATGCTGGATAAGCTGACGGAGCGCCTCGTGATTTTCCCGTCTCCATCAGCTCATGACAGGCAGCTAGGGGCACTGCTGGCCCCACGCCCTCCTAGGCCAGCTCATCATTGATGAGGCTGAGGATTGTGCAGGTCTTGGTGACACTGGATGTCATCCAAGGGAGGTTGGACTGGGACCAGCAGGCCTCCTAACTTCCCCTCCACTTCATTATTAATCACATTCAGCTCTAACGTTCGCTGAGCTCCTTCAAAGACAGGCTCACAACAAACGTCAAAGAGCATGCAGGAGGAAGGGCGTGTGGGGGGTCACCTCTGGATTAAAGTCCAGCTTCTCTGCTGGAAGGACCAGGGTCCCCGAGACCAGCAGAGCAATGGCAGCATCTATTGAGAATTTCCAAGGGAAGGTAAAATCCAGGAGGAAGCAGAGTCGGATTCCATGGGGTCCTGGAAGATATTTTCCCATGGCTAGATTTTTATTTTCCTGGTTTTAACCTTACTAAAGAGAGTGTCCCTCACATGAATGCATACAGTTTGGTCCTTGCTACTTTCTTGATATCATTTCCTGCCACCAACCTATGAACACCCTAGATTCTGGCCCCATGTCTCACTCAAGTTTGGTTCCTTGGAACTTGAACTTGATGGGCTGGTTCTGCATCTTAGTGCCCTGCAGCTGTTGCTTCCTTTGCCTGGAAGGACCTCCCTCCAACTGTGGCCTCCAGGGCCTGTGTGAACACTATGTCCTTGGTGCCTCTCAGGGCCCCAAGCATGCATGGCTGACTGCCAGGAAGGACTTACCCCTGAATTGTCACTGATCATCACCCTGATCTCGCAGGGTCTGCCCTCAGGGCGGGACCTCCCTTCCCTTTGTTCATCTCAGGATCTCTGGCCTCGCCCAGAGGCTGCACATTGACGGGAGGCTGTTCTCACATTGGCAAAACAGTGACTCCTTTTTTCCCCCTGTAATTTGTTAAGCATTTGTAAGCATGGTTTTTTTGTTGTTGTTGTTTTGTTTTTGGTACTGGGGATTGAACCCAGGGACACACCACCATTGAGCCACATCCCCAGCCCTATTTTGTATTTTATTTAGAGACAGGGTCTCACTGAGTTGCTTAGGGCCTCGCTCAGTTGCTGAGGCTGGCTTTGAACTCTCGATCCTCCTGTCTCAGCCTCCTAAGTGCTGGGATTACAGGAGTGCTCCACCGCGCCCCATTTGTAAGCATGTTTTTAAACATTATTTTATTTATTTTTTCATGTGGTGCTTGGGATTGAAGCCAGTGCCTCACAGGTGCTAGGCAAGTGCTCCACCACTGAGTCACGACCCCAGTCCTCCTGTATTGTTTAATAGGTGCATTATGGCTGTCTATATGGTGGGATTCCTGGTTACATATTCCTACAGGTACACAATATAAATGTGGCCCCATTGCTCCCCAGCACTTCCCCTTTCCTCCTCCTCTCCCTCCCCCAGCCCCTTTCCTCTGCCCTACTGATCTCCCTGTGCTATGGCTCTTCTGATTAGGGGATGACACGCTGGGCACCCTCCCTGCCCTTCCTCCAACCCTCTGCGGGTTTGGATTCCTGGCTGAGTTCTAGTCCCGCCTTCTTGTTGGAAAGGAAAAGAAACCATTCACAGGAGACTGGAGAGCAGAGAGAGTCATCATGGGGACATTACTTTGCAGCACTTGATGGCAGGAAATAAGCCTGACCAGCTCTCTCGGAACAGGAACTCTCCACTCTGCCCCTCACCAGGTTCCCCGGTGCCCATTGCTCCAGGTGCGCTGGGGAGTCAGTGCTGGCAGGACGGGCCAGTCTCTGTGGTCTGCGAGCTTGAGATCTAGAACATGTGGTGGTGAACAGTGACCACCAGGTGAGCGAATGACAATCAGAGGGGGATATTTTCAAACAACCCAAGAGGATCATGTGGTCCAGATTGGGTTGTCAGGAGAGTTCCCTTTAGGAAGGCGACGTTAGGGTGAAGAACCACGGGGTACGAGGGAAGCCGTTCTGTGAGCTGGGGGACCAGCATCCCATTTAGGAATAGAGGGGAGGGGAGGAGAGCTCCTGATGTGTCCAAGGGACAGAAAGAACAGCCATGCAGTCCCTGTAGGACTCAGGGGGCTCCTGCGCTCTTGGTCCTCTCTCTTTGCAGTTGCTTATCTTGCCTCTGCCCTGGGTGGTATGACAGTTTGCCCTAGCTGTGCATGGTGACATCACGGCTCTGTCCACTCCTTCCAGCCTGTCTGTCTCCTCTTTCAGGCATGATAACCAGAGCAGCCAGCTCCTCTCCCCAGACACACAGTTCTCATGGCAGGCCAGAACCTGTGAGGGCTTCTGGCACTTTTCTCCCCCTTGGTCCTGGAGGAGGCCGCACACCAAGGCCTCTGCTCTTCCTCCGAGGTGCTGCTGCCCTCTGCTCACTTCTCCTCACTGCCAAGGCCACCTGCCCCTATCAGTCCAACCTACTGTCATCCCTCACCTGACCTACTGAACATGTCTGCCCAGGGGTCCCCCAATTTTCATCTTGTTCACCACAAACCCACCCTCCATAACATAGAAAGAGCTTCAAAAAGCCGTTAGTTGAGGGATACTCTGAATGCATATCTCACAGTTCTCCTAGGAAACTTACTCCCACTGCACTGGTGTTGAGAGGAGGGACCTTCAGGAAGTGATGAGGTCACAAGGGCTCCTCGTTCGTGAGTGGATCAATGGCACTATGATGGGAGGAGAGTGTGGCCCCATCCCTCTCTCCCATGGTGTGCTCTCCTGCCCTTTTTCTTTCCACCATGGGAAGATGCAGCCAGAAGCCCACTGCCAGATGTGGGCCCATTGACCTTGGACTTCCCAGCCTCCAGAACTGTAAGAAGTAAACCTCTGCTCTTTATCAGTTACCCAGTCTCAGGTGTTCTGTTATAGGGGCACAAACTGGACCAAGACAGCCTTATTCATGGTCGTAATGGTGCATATTTGGGGTGCACTTTTCAGGGTGCACCTCCTTTTTGGGAACTTGATGCCCCTTTGGGGGAACACAAAGGGAGATGCTAAGATTGAAGGGCGTGGCTTTGTAAACGGTACCGAGACATCTAACCCACTGCTTTAGGAGTCAATGCCAGTTTGCTCTTGTTAGTATGACCTTGAACTTGTGCTGGTTCTTAAAACTGTTCTTTTTTCCTTTAGCCTCCTCTCTTCCTCTGATGAACACTTATCTGCACTACTATTATTAGCCATTGATGATTGTTGTGTTGGCTGGAGATCCTGTTCTTCCTAGGAGCTGCATCTACCTCTGTTGAAATTCTCCCTGAGATCCTGGTCAGGGGTGCTTGAGTTGGCAAATAAAAATTCAGGACACCCAGTTAAACTTGAATTTCAGATAAACAGAGAATAACGCTTTAGCATCTGAATGCCCCACGTATTGCATGTCCTGTATTTTTATCTAGCAATGCTACCCTGCTCTTTGTTACCTACCCCAGTAAGCAGGGCTTCTTCCAGATCTGCCACACCAAGCTTCAGTTAGCATGCTGATGTCTGGGTGTTTCCTGTGATCTGTGTTCTTCTAACAAAGCAAGCTACGCTCTCATCTGGGTAGCAAGGCGTCCGGGAAATGCCACCATGTATCTTTGCTTGGACACACGCGTGCCTCATCCATGAGCAGCCTGTCTGGTCATGAACGCTGGGCTTGCTTTTGATGGTGTAGAATTCTTCATTTACAATGTTCAAAAGACCTAGTCACCAAGAGGGCTTTTAAAACAGTTTTACTATTATAATGATGTGTACAACACACAATTTCCCTTTGATACCTCCTCTTGCCTCTTGCTCCAGGAGTATTATGACATTAAAGGCTCATAGAACCTTTGATCAATGAGCTTTACTGAGTGATCCAATTCACATCGATGAAATCTTTACGGAGATAACAGGCCTCGACACCCTTATTTTGTAGACAGGGAATGAGAAACAAACCATTTTCATCCTGCGAAGAGCTAATTTGCAGCTATGTCAGGGATTAATAAGTAAATGAACTATGGATTTAGAACAGATAATATTGGAACTGGTTCACATTCTGACACAGTTTCTTTGGTCATGAAGGGAAGATAAACTGTGTGTATAGGAAAGATTGGATGCTCAGGGGCCCCATGAAGAGAGGTGAGCTTTGATTTACTCATCCCCAAACGGGAAACAAGATCCTCACACTGATTCTCTGGCAAGACAGCCAAAAGTTAATTTGTTTAAAATGAATTGAATTGAATCAGATTAAAGTACATCAAAATTTTACTCTAATGCGATCTGATCAATACCAAATTCACACTTTTGGCTGAGATTTTATGTTGGATTTCTCCATGGGGAACTCTTGGCAGAGAATTGGGATGTATTTGTTTCTTTAACTCTGTTTCCTGTCTTTTTTCTTGTTGGCAAATGACACACATATATTTTTCTCTCTCTCTTTTTCTTTTCTTCAGGGCCAAGGACTGAACTCAGGGCCTTGTGCATGCTAGGCAAAGCGTTCTGCCGCTCAGCTAAATCCCCAATCCCGACGTGCATATCCTTCTAAATGGGCAGCGCAATAAACACAGGGGGTAATAAATGAGTAAGACTCTGCTTCTCCATCCCCTTCTCTTTTGGCTGTAGACTCCCCAATTCTTAGAAGAGACATTTCTCAATCTGGTGGCAACCTTTCTCAAGCTGATACTGATATGCCAGATAGGTGGTTCAATGATGGCCACTGTGGATTACTGGCAATATTTTTCTTAATCTCTGCTTGAGCAGCAAGGACATTTCAAAATCGATTTCACCTTTGTGGAATGAATTGTAGAGCAGGTAGTCTCTTTCAGTTCCATAGGCAGTTAAAGACTGTTGGCCATGATGAGAAGGCTGAATATCCTTTTTTTGGGTACTGGGGATTGAACTCAGCAGCACTTGACCACTGAGCCACGTCCCCAGTCTTATTTTGTATTTTATTTAGAGACAGGGTCTCACTGAGTTGCTTAGTGCCTCACTTTTGCTGAGACTGGATTTGAACTCAGGATCCTCCTGCCTCAGCCTCCCGAGCCGCTGGGATTACAGGCGTGCATCACCATGCCTGGCTCAGATATCCTTTAGGCTGTTTATTGCTAAGGGCATTAGGGTATTCCATAGGCTTTGTAAACAAAAACAGCACACACAGAGCTCATTTTGAATTAGGGGAAATACTTGTTATTTGGATGAATCTTTTATGTCTTTCAGAGCTTAATTGGGCACCCGCTGGAGTCTTTGAAACAAATATGATTTAAGCTGCTGTCCAGGGCCACAGGTAGTTGAGTCCAAGGGATCAATATGCCTCCTTCAAGCATGGATGTCCACACTGCTTAGAAGTGGTGTGTAAGGAGTGTTTTTTTTTCCCCCCTTCTTCTTGCAGGGATATGCTATTCAGTATTGCTTCTTAGAGCAGATTTGCTCAGAGCCTCAGGGGGACTGTCGGGAGGAGATGAATTTGTGAGTTTCCAATTTTCGATTTCCGTGGACTCAGCCTGTTGTGTGCTTTCATTTTCAACCCTTCTGAACGACTGGAGCTGGTTTTGCAGTCAGATAGAGGTTTTTTTGCTTTGTTTTGTTTTGTGTTTTTCCTATGAAGAAAACTAACTTTAGGACATAAACAAGTATTTTCAAATAAATTCTAAGACATCAACAGGCATTTTAAAATGTGCTTTGAATGTGTTCCTGTTGCCTCATTACCCATGTCAGAATGGGGCTGGGGGACAGGCGGCAGGAGTGGTGGCTTAATGAGGCTGCAATGGGAGAACTGAAGCTTACCTACCCCCTCCCCCGCCCCACCTATTCTAAAGTTAATGGCTTCATGGGTTAAAGCAAATTTGGGCTCAAGCTTTCAAATAATTTAAAGAAATTTCTTGGGATGCTTTTCTTTTAGTTTTTGATGATGTCAAGAAGTACAAGCCAACACACGTTCTTTTCCCTTTTCTGGAATCTGCAGTGAGTAGGTTAAGAGTGAGTAGGTGAAAAGTCTCATACTTTTGCTTTTAAATAATTGAACACTGTGACCTTGGACATAGTGTGCAACAAATATCAGCTATTTTTATGACTTAGAAAAAAAATAAGGATTTAGGTGGACAAAAATCCAAATTATAGAACAGGAAAAATTTTATACAAATGCTTCAGTAGGGATGTATTATTTACTTTGCATGTTAGGATTCTATTATAATAAATTGACTGTAAACCACATGAAGATATTTGCTTCATTAAACCTGGAAAATTTAGCTGGGTACGGTGATACATGCCTGTAATCCCAATGGTTTGGGAGGCTGAGACAGGAGGATTGAGAGTTCAAAGTCAGCCTCAGCAAAAGTGAGGTGCTAAGCAACTCAGTGAGACCCTGCCTCTAAATAAAATACAAATAGGGATGGGAAGGTGGCTCAGTGGTTAAGTGCCTCTGAGTTCAATCCCCGGTAACTGCCCCCGCCAAAAAAAAGCCTGGAAAATTTAATATTTATCAAATGAAATTATTATAAATCCTGATCTGGTCATTGAAAGTTTGGTTTATTTTGTTCACTTAAAATGAATCCGAATGCTTTGATTTTGACTACTTGATAACCTGTTTGAGGAAAAGGGAATGGAATTTTGCCGACTCAGTTACAGTTCCAATGAGATCATTCGGTGGAAAGATTTGCTTTGTATAGCGCACCCTGAACTGAAAATTAGTAGAATAAATGGAAGTCCCAACAAAGTATAATGATAAAAACAATAATAACTAAAATTTATTCAGCATTGTATATGATTGGGCACCCTACTGAGAAATTCATGTGCACTCATCTATCTCTCTTTAAACAATTCGGTTTGGTGAGCATGCCATAATGAGCCCATTTGACAGGTGAGAACACGGAGGAACAGATGTGTCAAACTGCTTGTGAGCGCTCATTTGGAAGCACATATACTGAGAGTGGAATGGCACAAGGATGAGTGTGGCTCTTGTACAAGGGTGACATGCAAATTCTTGAAGCACTCCATATTTTTGTGTATAATTATAATACACTAATCAAAACATTTTAAAAATTGCTTGTAAGATCATGTAGTTGATAAACAGTGGAGCAAAAATTCAAGTCAGGTAATTTGACTTTGGTGTCTGCACTAAGATCTTTTTGAAGTATGAGCACATGAGCTAATTTTGAATGTGCTGGTTTTCTAATAAATAAGAATTATTTAACATAAGTTGCCCTATGATAGCATGTTTATGAATTGGGGAGCATGGATGAGATAATTAATTTTAAGTAAAGGTTAAGAAGAGCAGCAAACTTTATATGTGTTAACCAAAGTTTACCATAAACACCAATTCTCAATGGAGTCGTTCAATATGCCACATATGTGATTCAAAATTTTCTTAAAATTCCTGTTAGAAAAATTACAAGAAGCAGATGTTATAATTTTAATAATATATTTTATTTAAAACAACATATTCAACATATTATTTCAATATGTAGTCAATATAAACATTTTAAATGAGATATTATACTTTAAAAAAAAGTTTTGGTTTTAAGTCTTCAAAATCTGGTGGGTATTTGGCACTTCTGAACACGTCAGTTCAGATTAGCTGGTGGCCACTTGCTAATTCACATGTGGTGGTAGCTACAGGATGGGACTACGTAGCTCCAGACAATCTGTTAGGTAAGCAAGTTCATTACTTTAATCTCATTTCCAACATGGTGAGAATAAGAAAAACCAGTTGGCCATCCGCACGATAATTTCTAAGCTTCAGTAAGGACCTTCATTTTCAGTTTAGCTAACTGGACTAAAAGCTGCCACTTACCGGTTGAGTTGATTCTCCCAATAAGTAAGGTGGCACATTTTAGGATGACAGTTTCCTCACAATCTTGTAATTTTGTCTAAGAGAAAGAATGGAAGCAGACCTTCAGATAAAGCTAAACCTTCCAGGCCAAAACCAATGGATAGAAGAACCCCTCACAGAAAAAGGTGGGGCCAGATCCCTAAGCAGTTCACTAAGTGGACACCCAATGCAAACTTTTCAAAACTTTCAGATTTTGAGGTCAACACAGTGGTGTTCAGTCACCATTTTGGCAGGAATATACAGGCCAATGAACATTATTATCAGGTACCTTTGTTTTTGCTTCTTCATTCATAAATTATTAATAAATACTTGTTTTTTAAAAAAATAAATGAAAAACTGAAATTGTGTAGAGTCCTTATTCTACTGAATAGGTAGCCACTGCTTCTGTGTTGTCTTCCCCTCACTCTCCCTCCCTCCTTCCTTTTCTCCTTCTTCTTTCATCCATCTCTCTTAGCTCATTGTGTGTCCCTATAACAACACAACAGAGGCAAGATCCTTTTTAAAAGAAACAGGTTTATTTTGGCTCAGGGTTTTGGAGGCCTAAGAGCATGGTGCAGGCATTGGCTTCTGGTAAGGACATTGGTTTCTACAGGACTGCAGAAACGAGATCGCCGGGGGAAATGTACATGTATTGTGAATTTCGATGGGTCTGCCAAATCGCTTAATGGCCTGTCAGAAAGACCCATTTCTCTTGACATCATCTCCAAGTACCAATATTCTCAATACAAGAAAGTGGGTACCTTTCTGAGGAATGAGTTGTTTTCTGTCATAAAATGGATCTAACATGTTCATTAGTTTATACGTGTGGCTTCAATTGGTAATCACATTGTCGTGCTTTGGGGCTTCTCAAATAGGTAGCAAGCTCAGCAAACATCAGCTATTCAGGGTTTTATTATAAGTTACTGTCATTCCTTTGGTGAGTCACAAATGCCAGGCTCCCTGGGGTTTGAAGGAGGACACTATAGGTTTTGGATTCAGTAACTGATCTTCGGAGAAACGTAGGAGAGAGCGATGACTCCTCCACCCCAGGGTGGCTGCCCTCTAGCTCGGGCCTTTAGAGCGAGCCCGACCCAGGGTCTGCTCGTACTGCCCCTCCCTCTTCCTAGCCCGAGCCGAGATGAGATCTCTCCTCCCCAAGTGCCACGGCGCAGAGTCACAGAGCTCGAGGTGGATGCTCAGCAGTCACAGCCAGTCGCCGTGCAGAGTGGCAGCAGCCGAGATTCACTCCGCAGCCTGAAAGTTGTGCTGGGCGTGCGGGGTGCAGCTGTATCCCGGTTTACCACCCGCGCTCGCGCCGCTGCCCCTCTCCCGCGGGAGCCGCCGGCAGGACAGGTACCGGATTTGGCGGGCGAGCGCCGGGATCCAGCGCAGGCCACGCGTGTGCGGGCGCGGGGAGGAGGCTGCGCCGGGGCGGGAGCGTCCCCTGGAGCCCGAGCGCGCTGCGGCGGCGGCCACGGGAGCGCCGCGTACCAGTTGCTCAACACTTTATCACTTTGCGTTGCTGCTCTTTCTCCTCCCTCGAGTGGATTTGCAATTCGAGGGCACGCTTCCCAGGAAGGAAGGTGTGGCGGCGGGGCTGACCGGGCTCAGAGTGTCCCGGGTGGGCAGGCACAGGAGTGGCCGGCAGGACGGAGCCGGCCCCGGGCTGGCTCCCCTCGCTCGCCTCCCGCTCCAGCTGCGCGGAGACCCGGCGGCGGCGCGCCCGGAGGTCCGGTCCGCGGGAGCAGCGGGGCGGCGGAGAAGAGGGCGGGGCCCGCCGGCCCGGGACGCTGCCGCCGGGGTGCGCGCTCGGCCCCCGGCCCGGCGGTTGCCATGGTGACGCAGGGTCGGCGGCTCGGCGCGGCGGAGACAAAGCCGCCCGCCGCCCGCCCGAGCTCCTCCTCCGCGGGCGTCTCCTCCCCTCCCGGGCGCCGCCGCCGCCGCCAGAGCGGCCGCCGGTCCTCCCGCCGCCTCGCCGCCACCGCCGCCGCGGGCCAGGTGAGGGGGAGGGGCCGGGGCGGCGCCGGGTCCCCGAGGGCCCGTCCCCGCCGGGAACGGCCGCGGCCGCCCTCGACGCCGCGGCGGCCCGCC
>JAJEJO010000305.1:730831-765505 GCA_020662805.1 Glaucomys volans | reverse complement strand
GGGTGGAGGTGAGGTGGAGGTGAGGTGGAGGTGGAGGTGAGGTGGTGGAGGTGAGGTGGGGAGGTGGGTGGAGGTGGAGGTGGAGGTAGGTGGGTGGAAGTGGGTGGGTGGCTGGAGGCAGCACAGGTGGGGTGGGACTTGAATGTGGCCCGGCAGTGTGCTGTCGGACCCCAGGCTGAGGACCCGCAGCCTAGTTTCCCAAAGGAAGAGCTGGAAGGGCTCAGTGGAGGGGTTTGGACAGTTGAGTGCCCTTGGGCTCCAGGTGGTGGCAGGTGACATGGAGGTCGCCCTGGAGCAGTGGCTGCAGGTCAGGGACTCGCCCATGGCTGCTGGGCCTCCGCAGCTGCTCTGTGAGCACCGCCCTCCCCGCAGCTGGGCGGCCCTGCTTGGCTCTGCGGGAGTGGGGCTGCCCCCTTGCCCTCCTGACAGCTGCCTTCTCAGCTCAGCCAGGGACAAGCCTTCCAGGACAGGGGCGGGGCTGGGGGACAGGACAGGATGGGACGGGTGAGGCTTAGGAGGAGACAGGGAGTGCCCGCGGGGACCAGGCGCTTGGAGCAACCTCGGAGCTCCCAACACAGCACTTCACGGACTCCTCGAGACCTGGGCAGGGACTCAGCCATGTCAGTCCTTCCTGAGCCCAACCGAGCCCGCGTCCTCTGAGACCTCCAACCATAAGTCCTCCGAGAAGGCCGGACGAGAATCCGGCTATCCGGTCCTGCGTTGGGGTTGACCTCACACACTCGCCGGCACCCACACCCGAGGGCTCACTTCTCTTATTCACTTTTTTATATTCACTTATTTGCAGCACCAGGGATTGAACCCAGGAGTGCTCTACCACTGAGCCATCGCCACAGCCCTTTTTATGTTTTATTTTGAGATATGGCCTAAATTGCTGAGGCTGCCTCCGACTTGCAATCCTCCTGCCTCAGCCTCCGGAGTTGGGGGGATTACAGGCCTCTGGCAGTGCACCTGGCAGGGTTTCTCTACTTACCAGATCTCCGGAGCCCGGAGATGACCATTTCCCTGGCCTCGTAGACCAAGGATGACCAACAGGCTTCTCAGCAGCCTTTGTCAGCAGATCATGGAACAGGCCAGGTGTGAATGGGGGGTGGGGGGAAGATGACAAAACACAGGGCCTCCAGGTGGCCTGAGCCCGGTCACCACTGTGCTTTCTGAAGAGGGCTGGCGGTGTGACCAGGCGGCGACAGCTGGCCGCCTCTGAGGCCGGATGCGAGCCTCCTGGAGGGTCCTCCCTGTCTCCCTTGAACTGCGTCCACACACAGCGTGAGGGTGTGGGACGCCTGGGCACTCTCGGGGTCACTGTGGCGAGTCACAGGGGTCCGGTCCGTCCCTGGCTTCCCTGCACCTTCCAGCTCCTCTTAAGGGGCCGTGCACTCGGAGAAGCAGCTGGAGTTAGGAACCCGCTTCCACAGGAAGTTCCTGAGACCTTCTCCTGGGCCGATGCCTAGGTTCTAGGTGGATGGCAGGACTTCCAGAAGAACTGGACCCTGGGCACGGGCCAGCCAAGTCCCATAGCCCGGCCACCTGCCCCGGAGGCACTTCCTGGGTGCTTCGGCCTTCCCTTCAGAGGGGAGGTGGACACAGCCGCCCTGCCCTGGGGCCTGCAGGAACCTGAGCTCGCCTCCCCCAGGGTGTGGGGCTGGCCCCCTGCCCTCCACTCCAGGGCCCCGTGGGACCCTGTCAATCAGCTTTCAGTTACTGTGACAGAATGCCTGGGGGGCAGCCCTCAGAGGAGGAAGGTCCCCTGTGGCCGAGGTTTCCAAGGTTTCTGTGGAGGGTGGGCTGGCTCCCAGGCAGAGCCTCATGGCAGCGGGAAGCAGAGAGCAAGGACAGACAGGGACAGAGAGGCCCCATGACAGCTTCCTCCAGCCTGTGGCCGCCTCCTGGATCCACCGCTTCTGGTCATCAAGCTGACTGCGCAGGTGAGATCAGAGCCCCACGCCCAGCGCCCCCAGAAGCCTGCATCCAGTGAGTGCAGTGGGGCCGGGCCTCAGCCCCCTAGGGACACTCCAGATCCAGCCGTAGCAGTGTCCATCCAACCCTGGGCTCCGGCCACCCTCTCTCTGCGCATCCTTTCTCTCCCTTCCTGTGACTGGAGAGCAGGTGACCCCACAGGCGTCTGGCACAGACAGACCCACAGTCAGAGCCCCTCCCAGCCGCAGAGCGGCCTTCCCCGGCCTCTTCCAGGGCTGCAGAGGAAGCTTCAGTTCTCCTCGGGGGAGATGCGAGGTGGACCCCTGCCCGGGCTCTGGGGGGCAGGGCTCAGGAGGGTGGAGAACTCTGGCCTGTGGCCACCTCGCTGGCCTCGGGCTGGAGAGTGGCAGAGGTGCCGAGGGTGGGACCTGAGGTCCTCTGGAAGCAGGGCGAGCGCCTGCAGCCCAGGGAGTGTGCTCACACAGCCCCGAGCCCAGCTGAAGGGGTTGGTCTCCAGCTGTCCAGCCTGGAGGTCAGGAGACGGGGCAATTAAACCAGAGGGTCTGGGAGGGGACCAGGAGTGGGGCCGCTGCAGGGGAGGCGTGATCCGGGCTCCAAGCCACAGACAGTGAGGGGTCTTGATTAAAGGACAAATTGTCAATCAGGTTTCGCTGCTTCGGCGCCACATCCTATTCTAAGGGATGTGACTTTCCTCCCAGCCGCTCGTGGCGTGACAGGGGCAGATTGAAGGGTGACAGATTATGAGAGAACAGGAGCTCTCTCCACTGCCACTCCCTCAGGTGTAGTCCCAACAAGAGCCCCCAGACCAGGCTGGTGGCACACCGGGCCACCCACGCACGGGGAGGAGGTTCCAGCCCAGGCCTCAGTCGGACACACCAGGAGGCTGGGCCCTGCCAGCCAGCCACTGTGGGGCCCCAGGACTCGCCCCAGGCTCAGCCTCCTGCTCTGTGAAATGGAGGTGGCAAAAGTGCCTGCAGCATGGGCGTCGTGAAGACCAGAGGACCTGCCAGTTCCAGGCGTGCGACAGCAAGCCCAGTGGGAGGGCCCAGCAGGAGGCGGGGGCAGCGCACCTGGAGCAGCCTCCACAGCCGGGAGGCCACAGCCTGCTCTCGAGGCGTGTGCACCAAGGGTGGGGGCCTGGGAAGAAGGCCGCCTGGGCAGGCCTCGCTGCTCACTGAGTGCCCTGAGTGCCAGGAGAGGGGCCTCGCGCCGTGGCGGAGCCTGGAGGGTCCTCGAGGCACAGTGGAGGCCTGACATCCACGGCACCCCAGCAGCGTCTAGAGCACCTGAGAGAAAGGTGGAGTGAGGGGCAACATGGGGCCACACCTGTAATCCCAGCCACGCGGGAGACTGAGGCAGAAGATCGTGACTTCAAGGCCAGCCTGGACAACTTAGCAAGACCTGCCTCAATGTAAGCATGAAAGGATCGGCAGGTGTAGCTCAGTGGTAGCGCCCTGGGGTCAATCCCATCACCAGACAATAATGATCTTAAATAATGGTGCTGGGCTGGCGCGTGGTTCCGTGTGGACTGCTTTCCTAGCACACACAAGGCCTGGGTTCCACGCCCAGGACTGCAAAAAAAAGTGGGATGGAAGTGAAGTTCCTCAACCAGAGGCAGGACAGGTGTACATCACCTGCAGCCAGCATCATGCTGGCCTGGAGCTTCCCAGAGGCCAGGAGCAGAGGGGACCTCTGCCGTCCCCACGCTGTTGAGCACTGCACTGGTGCTAACAGGCAAATGCTGAAAAGAAACAAAGGGTAAATGGGTTGGAAGGGAGTGGGCAGGACACTACACGCTACTTGCAGGTGACATGACTTTGTGCACAGAAAACCTAAGGAATCCACTGACAACCTATTAGAGCTAATGAGCAGTTTGGCAAGATAGCGCAACGCAAGATCAATATGCAAAATCAGTTGTATTCCTTTCTTTTCTTGTTTTCTTTTCAGCACTAGAAATTGAACCCAGGACCTTGCACATACTAGGTGAGAGCTCTTACCACTGAACTCTTGCCCCTAGTCCCTCCATTGTATTTCCACACATTTGTAAAAAAAAAAAAAAAAATTAATTAAAATAATTCCGTTCATGATAGCATCAAAAAGGATAAAATGCTTAGGGATAAACTTAACAGAACAAATATAAATATAACAAATCATTCCTGAAATAAATTAAAGAGGATCTAAATAAATGGAAAGCATCCCATGTTCATGGATTGAAAGAGTTGACCCCATTTCAATGGCAGTGCTTCGATCCACGGGCTCAACATGATCCCTCTCAGAATCCCTTCTGATGTCTCTGCAGAAACTGAGACGCTGGCTCTGGAATTCATTTGCAATAGCAAGGGATCCGGAAAGGCCAGTCTTAGAGAAGAGAACAAAGGCAGAGACATTTCCTGATTCAAAACTCACCAGAAGCAAGCACACTGTCCGCACAGTGTGGTCCTGGCATCAGCACAGAATGAACTGAGGCTGGACATCCACCCACACGCCTGTGAATAACTGACTCCCAGGGGAGTGCCGAGTCCCCAGTGGGGAATGAATAGCTTTGCAACTGATGGTGCTCAGACTAGAGGTTCGTGTGTGAAAGGATGAAGTTGGAGCCAAACAGTGGCCACCCCGTAAGCCACTAGGAAGACTGAGACAGGACAATCACAGGCTGGAGGCCAGTCTGGGCAACTTAGCAAGACCCTGTCTCAAATTTTTTAAAAAAATTGAAGTGGGGCTGAGGTTGTGGCTCAGTGGTAGAGCACTCGCCTAGCGTCTGTGACACTGGGTTCAATTCTCAGTACCACATATAAATAAATGAATAAAATAAAGGTGTATCGACATCTAAAAAGTATTTTTAAGAAGAATAGAAGGGCTGGAGATATAACTCAGCCAAGTGGGTTCAATCCCCAGTACTGCAAAAAAAAAGTGGGGTGGAGGGCTGGGGAGGCTGGCAGACCTCTCCTGGAGGGAAGCAGGCAGACGAGCAGGAGCTCCTGCGAAGACGCCTGGCATGGGGCATCAGGGAAACCAAAAGTGCAACGGGCTCCTCCGGCCACTAGGATGGCACCATGAAGCCATCAGAGCACGCCAGGTTGGCAGGACCCAGAAGAAGCAGGGCCCTCGCCAACTGCTGGGGGGCAGCTGTGTGCCACTGCTGTGTGACCACATGGCAACCCTCCAAAGGAGAACTGCCCCGTGGCGGCTCCTCCAGGCCCCGTGGCAGCTCCTCCAGGCCCCTGGCGGCTCCTCCAGGCCCCTGGCGGCTCCTCCAGGCCCCTGGCGGCTCCTCCAGGCCCCGTGGTCAGTGCATTGACTTGGGGACGGCGGCAGATCTGCATATGCTGCGAGTCCCGTGGGGAGCTGTAGCAGTGGTGACCTGCACTGCATGTGGGTCACAGGTCAGTGACGCTGACTTTAAGATGGAAGCGCACGAGCCTGGTAGAGACCACACTGATGTGGACCTGACCCTGACCCTGGGGGACAGGCCAGCTCTGCCAGACCTGCCACACCCAGCCCCGCTCATTCATGAGGAGCCAGCCCCAGGCTGGGGCCAGAAAGACCCGGTCCCAGAGAGGCGGCTGGTGTCAGTTCAGACTGAGGGGAGCTCAGGTGGCCGTGACCTGAGTGACCACGTGACCTTGCTCGCCCCTGATGATTAAAGATCACTGCCCTGCATGCGGACCAGAGGGGACCAGAAGTCTCTGGCCTTCCTGGGGCTGGCATGTGGCTCAGGGGCAGAGTGCTTGCCCCAATGCCCCAGCCCCACAAAACACAAGAACAAACCGGAAAAACAGACAAAAAAAACCCTTTCTAGAAAAAAGGCAAAATCAAGAGAAGCGATCCTGCCGAGGCCCAGAGGCCTTGTCGGAAGCCCTTCAGAGGCGCTGACAGCCGCCCCCGCGGGCACACGCGGAGCAGGCAGGAGCCACCTGTCACGCGTGCCCAGCCAGCAGGGAGACGCTCCTCCGTCTGCCTGCAGCCCCTCGCCTGTACCCAGGCCCGGGCTTGTCAGCCCCTGACGAGGACACACAGGCCACCTCTCGGCCAACCAGAAACCTGTGTCTTAGTCTAAAGGCTCGAGAGAGACCCAAGGTCAAGGTGAGCAGCTTGGCTCCTGGCGAGGCCCCTTCCCAGCCATAGACGGTGGCAGAGGGACAGCTCTGGGCTGAGGAGCACCCATCCCAACGCGAGCCCAGCCTCAAGACACCCGCTAACCTCGGGACCTCCCAAAGCCCCCCCCAGCCACCCTGTGAGTCTGAGGGACACCTTCAGTCTGTCACCAGCTGCAGCCTCAGAGGGGGTCAAGCTGGGACCCCTAGCAGCAGGTGCAGGCCCAGTCCTGGCCCTCCCTCCGCATCTGCTGCAGCTGCCGGGGACGGACCCAGCCCACTGCCCGGGTCTCTCCACACTGAGGGAGCCGGAAGCGGACACCCTGCCCGCGGGCCCTCCCTGCCCGCCTCCCGTGAGCCCCTGAGCGGCCTGGCCCACAGGCCCTCTGCCAAGACCCAGTGTGGGGCGGAGCGCCGGGCTGCGGACCCCAGTCCTGCCCAACAGTGGCAGGGGCGGCCCCGAGACCTGCCCCCGACCCGAGCAAGGAGGGTGGGCCCGGGCGGGGGGCGCCTGCCCAGCCAGCCCAGGTCACTCCTGCAGGGGCTCTCGGGTGGTCTGCCTGCTTCCGACACCCGCCACGGCCGTTAGTGTTCTGTCTGAGAAACAGCAAGACCTAAGGAACGCTGGTCATCGAACGACTTCAGGTCTTAAAAAGAATTGTTTTAATAATTAAAAATGATCACCATTTTTCCGTCCACCCCTCAGGCCTCAGACTCAAAAAGCAAGAAAAGCCCAACGGGAAGAACTCGAAGTAGCCCCCACGCTGTGCCTCCCCTGCCGCCACACCCCAGGCTCCCGGCCTCCGTGCCTGGCCCCACTCCTCTGACCACCTGCCCGCAGCTGGACAACAGGACTCTGTGCCTGGGCCTGTCCCCGTGGGGGCGCCGCAGGGAGGCGCTGTGGACTAGGGGGCAGGCCTAGTGGATATCCTGAGGCCCCTGGGGCATGCCCTCCAAGGGACCTGGGGACATGATCCCCTCCCCTCTCTGCTCCTGCTAGAGGTGGAGTTGGTGGCTTGCCCCACACACGCTGGGGCCACTCCCAACTGAGACCAAGATGACAGAGCCAGGGAGGCCCAGGCCAAGGCTGCTGGTCACAGGCCCGGGAACCTCCGCAGTCGTGAGCCGCAGGGCCCCTTCCTCTCCACCTTGCAGCACCGTGAAGCTGATGCACTGGCCACCTCTCCGTGCGCCCTCTGAGAGCCCTGTGCCTGCGTCCTGACCTGCTCTCACGTGAGGACTCCCATCACGCTGGGTCAGGCCCACCCAGGGACCTCACTGAACCCCAGTCGCCTCTTTAAATGCCCATCTAAATCAGCCACCATTGGCATAGGACCTGGAGCTCACTGTCCAGCCTGCGGCACCTCCTGTCCCCTCCGCTGCAGAGCCCATGGGGGGACCAAGGCCCTGCTGTTCTGTGTTCCTCAGGTGGGCTCTCGCGGACCCCAGTTCTGTCCCCCAGGGATGTAGACCAGGTGGTTTCCCTAGTGAACAGGGTCAGCTGCATCCTGAAACCCCCAGTGGGCCTCTGCCACCCCTGCGAGCCGTGACGTGGGAGGCGAGTCTGGGGTCCGCGGGAGGACAGGTGCCCCAGAGGACCCGCCCAGCACAGCGGCTCTGCGCTCCAGGCCCTGGCCAGGGCCCGGGAGTGTCCTGCAGGTGGTGCCAGGCCGCAGGCCCCGACCCAGGAGCAGAAGAGGCCCCGAGGCCCAGGCGCACCTGAGCGCCGTCGCCCGTCCACCCTCCACCACGCACGGCCCACTCCTGCTCTCTCCCCCCACATGGCGGTCCAGGGTCTGCAGGCCCAGCAGCCCCGCCCAGTGGGCCCTCGCCCGTCACAGTCACGGGCTCTGAAGAGGGAGGTGGGCCCTGGGACTGCACACACCACAGAGCCCACAGAAGGTTCTGGAATTCGGTGAGGTGAGGAGCCAACAAGCACTGCACTAATGGATTCAAGCGGCCCCTGTGGGACCCAGGTGGTCCTGGTCAGCTCCGAGCCCAGCCCCTGCCCTGGGGCCTCTGCCTGCCGCCAGCTGGGACCCCAGGGGCAGGACACACCAGAGTCCACCAAGCCCTCACAGCACGAGGCTCCCCGATTGACCGACTGCAGACCACGGCTGCCAGACTCTGAGGGACATGTTCCCTGGCTCCCTGGGGCAAGCCTGACCTGCCGCTCCTGCGGTCCCCACTCCAACTTCTAGGCCTGGGGAGGAAGACATGAGCTCTCTGGTCAGCCGTGACCTCGCTTCATATCGTCCACTGGCCACCCCAGCACAGGCTGGTGGTGGCCACCTCAGAAAACTATCCTGGGGTCCCTTGGGGCAGTGGGCAGGCCATGGGGGTCCCTTGGGGCAGTGGGCAGGCCGTGGTGGTGGGAGGTGAGGCACTCGCCTTCAGACTCTGTGACCTTGGCGGTCACATGGAATAGAGGACATCAAGGCAGAGGGACGGGACAACCAAAAAGCCAGCGTCCAGCAAGCCCGAAGTGTCCACTGACACAGCAAAACGGGCAGAGGAACCGGCTGTGGGGTCAGACCGGGCTCTGGGCGAGTGGGGGCCAGGGTACCTCCAGCCGTCCGCGCTGCCCGGGCTCGGAGGGCGAGCTTCAGGGAAGAGTGAACAGAACGCCCAGGCTGGCAGGGCGTCCCTGACCAGCGGTCATCCTAGCCGGCACCTGAGCCTGGTGTGTGGAGGGGCTCCAGGCCAAGTCCTGACTCTGCCCTGTGGGGTGCCCATGGGGAGTGCAGCCCACCTGGGCGTGGACGCCCCACACGAGGTGGTCCCCCTGAGTATCTGCCCGGAGACTGACACCCGGCCCTCCTGAGGGCTCTTTCCACCTGGCCCTTTACCGTGGACATTAGACCCACCGTCCCCTGGGGAGCTTGCCTGTCCATCGGCAGCTGGTGACCCGGCCACCCCTGCCCAGCCCTGCTGTCTGCCTGGGCCGGGACCGTCCTCCTCCTCACATCTGACCAAGGGCTGGGGTGCAGCTTGGTGGCAGAACCCTGGCCTAGCACGGAGGCCTGGCCCCCAGCACCACCCCCCGCAAAACGACCTTCCGCTGGAGCCTGCCCCAGGGACCCCAGAAACAGTTTGGCCATCAGCTGGGGCCGAGACCATCCAGGGCTCAGAAGGGCTCCTAGGCCCTGAGAGCCGGCAAGGGGACCAGAGGGGCCAGGCTAGGACTCGGCAACCAGCCGACCGCAGGAGGGCGCAGGGGCTCCGCTGAGGGGCCCAGGCGCAGGGGACCAGGGCCTGCTCCGTGGGGGACGAGGCACCCGCCAGGGAGGGAGACGGAGTGGAGACAGGCAGAGAGCGAGCAGCAGCCCTGGGCTACAGACAGGAGGAGCCTCCGGGAGCTGTGGGGACAGGAGCTGGCAGTGCCCGGGGTCACATGGTGCCATCTCCCCGGAGCTGCCACAGCGCCTCGGCATGGCGCTCTGTGCGGCGCGAGGTAGAGCGGGAGGTGTGGTCAGCCGCCACACAGACGGGTGAACACCAGGGTGCAGCGGGCAGGTCCTGGGTCCAGAGAAACCGCCCTTCCTGCCCTTCCCGCCCTTCCCGCCCTTCCTTCCTCCGCCCAAAGAACCTGCTGGGGTCCCCAGGCCCCGGGCGCCTCTGCCCTCCCTCAGGGCCTCCTCCTCATGCACAAGGGCCCCATGACTGCCTCGTCCACAGGCCTGGGCGGCTGCTCCTCACCAAGCACCTGGGCAATAGGCTGGAGCCCCCGTCCCTGTCCCTGTCATGCTCACGGGCTGCAGGGACAGAGGACTTCTCTGGATGCCAGGTTCTCCACGGCTGCGACATACGTGAGCATGGCGAGTCCTCTCTAATGTCGAATTTCCTCGTCCAAACAATGCAAGGGGCAGTGCTGCCCGAGGACAGAACGGAGGGACCTGCAGACGCCTCTGGGTCTGCCCAGCCGGCCCGAAGGCAGAACAAACACCATGTGAATGACCGTCCCTTGAAGCCACCCAACCAGCCTTCCAGGGGGAGTGTCCCTCAAGCTCCCGTGTGCAGGTCCTGGCCCAGGACCCCTCGGGACCTTGTCTGGCCACAGTCACCTGAGGACACTACAATAGGATGGGCCTGAGGCAGCCCGAGGAGTGCAGGGGAGAACAGGAGGGCCCAGACACGGGGAAGGCCTGGGAAGACTCGGGAGAAGGTGGACGTAGTAGCCGGGCCTGGGCAGCCGGGGCTCTGTGAGGACACCAGGAAGAGGTGGACGGAGGAGCAGCCCTGGCTTCAACGCCCAGGCCCAGAAGAAGCGACTGCTGCGTGGGCAGCCATGACCTCCACCCAGCAAGCACAGCAGGCCGATGGCAGCAGGGAGCCAGGCCGGCCTCTCAGGCAAGGGTGTCCTCTGTGGAGAAGCCGCAGAGGTGAGGGAGGGTGGGCCTGCAGAGACCAGCAAGGGCTAGAGAGCGGCCACAGGCCATCACCACAAGCCACCATGGTGGCGGTGCCAGGGCACGTGGTCGCCTTGCACCCTCAGCACCACCAGGCCCCAGGAGGGTCCTCCGTCGTGCCGCCCACCGCAGCGCCCAGCCCTCCCAGCACGCCCTGCCCGCGCTCCATCTGGGGCAGCTGATTCTGTTCCCACAGGCCCCTCCCACGCTGCAGCCCCAGAGTGGGAGCCTGGCTCCCGGGCCTTGGCGACGTCCCCACACCTGGACAAGCAGGACCAGGTCTGGGCTTCCTGCCCCGAGGGGACACTTGAAGACCACAGATGAACGAACCCACCAACACCGCACCTGGAAAAGCAGAGCCGGATGGAACCCGGCACCGGCTGAACTCGGGGTCTTCCTACACTCCCGCCCCAGGAGGGGGAAAGACCAGCATGCAGGAGACAACCCAGGGAGACACGTGTGTCCCCGGTGGGAAGGGGACACGGCAGCGCCTTCCGCCTTGACCCCGGCACAGCCTCACACGGGTCGCGAGCATCAGACTGCACCGCGCACAGGGCCCGCCACCTCGGGATTCCGCCCACACCCCTGGGTCCACAGGAGTTCCGCCCCCTACTGTTTCTGGGACTCTCCTGTCACCTCCACAGGCAACGGTGGGTGAGGGACATCGGGAGCAGATGAGTGGCGTGCCTGCGGCCATGGAGGGGGAGACACTGCTCAGAGCCTGCGGGGCCGGGGGCCTTGGAGAGGAGCCACCCTCTGTCACTGAGCACTGACAGGTGTCACCCAGCCAACGAGGAAGGCCAACAGGCAGGCGACTGTCCAGGGACGATGGACGTGGAGGCCTCAGTCCTGGTTCAGCCGGTGGACGCTGTGCTCGCTGGCTCCCAGACCCGCTGTCCCCGCCCTGCTCACCATACACGTCCTGGAGGGTGTGAGCTGGGGTCAGAGAGGGGAGGTCTCTCAGCAGAGCACCAGGGAAAGTAGGGACCGTCAGTGGGCTCAGGACGCGCCTCCTGGCAGGGCAGAGGTGGGAGCCATCCCGGTGCAGGCCACGCGAGGACAGCGCTCCTCAGGACAGGCGGCCAGCTCTGCCCGCCCTTGGCAGTGGACGGACCACTGTGCCCTGAACACCAAGGCGACCAGGCGGCTTGAGCAACACACCTGGGGTCTTGCAGTCCCCGGAGGCGAGGTCTGGGCCAAGGTGTCAGTGGGCCACCTGCCCAGGTCCTCCTCGGGGAGGCCAGCTTCCAGCGTCCCCAGCTTCTGGTGTCCCCAGCTGGTGCACACATCTCTCCCCCTTGCTCCTTTCTCCACATGGCCCAGAGGTCAGCTACCCTAGTCTCCTGGCCTGATTGGTCAGGAGGGTCTTGGTGACCGCTTCTCCAGGAGTGTGCCCCTCCCAGGGCAGCTGCTGAATGCAGCTCGTTGGGAGTGTGGTCCAGCCTCCAAGCAGGTGACCCTTCCCTGGGGCACAGGGTGGCCGAGTGGATGGAGGACGGACCTGTCAGGCGGAGCAGGCCACTGCACCAATAAGCCTGGCCAGTGAGTCACCCCTCCTTCCCCAGGATCAGCAACCTCTCGGCTCCGAGACTGTGGCGTTGGCGTGGCTGCTGTGAGCTGACCTGCTGTGGTCACCGGCTTCCTGCAGACTTCGCAGGACACCAGGACAAGGACACCTGCGACTGCTGCTGTGGCCTGCCATTGGCGTGGGCTGGTGTGGCTCTGACCACGTCGGCCCTCCTGCAAGCCAGCCCTGCACCACCTGCCACTGGGGCCACAGGGCGGCCCCACATCAGTGTCGCCAAGTCCTGCACAGGTGTGCAGGCAGCCCGGTGGGGGCAGTGTGGCACAGCCTGCAGACCTCTGACGTGTCCTGCTCCCGCGATCCTGCCCGCGGTGCAGTCAGACACGGCGCTGGGTGTGCCTCAAGACCAGCCCGGGACTTACTGGATGCACGTCTCCTGGGCACACAGACGCTCCCAGGGAGAGATGGCCACAGGCGCACGGGGGAGCCACCAGGGCTCCAGGGCTCCGGGGCCCCCAGGCTTGCCCCAGGCTCGCGGGCTCCGCGCTCACCTCCAGGCTGCCTGGTCCTGCAGGTGGGAGTCAGGACTCTGAAACTGTGGGTGTCCACTCTCCCCGGTGGTCACCGTAGATGTGTGACTAAGGGAAAGACAGCGTCCGGCTGTCACTTGGTGCTGACCACCAGGTCTTCATACCAGGCTGATCTGTTCTTTCAAGGAACTCAGTTTCCAACACTTCCACATTACCCACCATGTGAACGCTCTGGAAATGGCTTCTACAATTCCCAGCGCTGCCCTGGGCGAGCACGCATGGCTCTGGCACCACTGTTTGCGGACACAGATGCTGCAGTGGGGGCATCAAAAGCAGACCTGTTTCCATCGACGATTCCGTGAGTTTCCGGTGACATTTGAAACAACAGATCCCATGACTTCTTGAGGTGGCTGTGACACACTGCTATTCACATCAAACTTAAAACTCTTATGTTGCTAGTCTGTGTCCCTAAAAGTGGTGACAAGGTAAGCACTTCAGAGACATCACCCCCTCCTCCCAGGATCTCACTCACGAAGGGCCAGCTCACCGAGGACCACCTTTCACCGCCTGCAGCCTGGCTACTTCAAGGACGCCCGGCCCACCCAGCTCCGCCAGCACCGGACCGGGGTTCAGAACAGGGCTCAGTAGCTCCTGAGCTGCCCGTGGCCAGCACGCAGGGCAGCCCGGGGCGGGCTGAGGTTCCAACCTGACTCGGTGTTGTGTGCAGAGAGAGGCGAACCACAGAGCCCACGTGAGAGCAAGTGCCAGACGCCCAGCCACCCGGGGCCGGAGGATGGAGCTGGGGGAGCAGCCTCAGGCCTGATCCCCAGACACCGGGGCATCCACGGTGCTCATGAGCCAGCACATCCCTCGGAACTGAGGCCAGGGCCTCAGTGGAGAGGTCAGCCTCCTCTGGGCTTGTCTTGAGCAGCTTTCCACTGCTGTGACCAAAGGCCTGACTAGAGCGATTTCAGAGGACAAGTTGGGGTCTCATGGGGTCTCATGGTTTCAGAGGTCTCAGCTCACGGAAAGCCGACTCCATTGCTCGGGGCACGAGGAAGCAGTCAAGAGGAAGACTGTGGAGGAGGAAGGCAGCCCCCGACTGGCCCCAGGAAGCAGGGTGCTCCTCACCAGGACAGAATGGGAACCCAAAGGCAGCCCCACACCCTGCCCAGTGGGTCCCGCCCGGGGTGGATGCGCTGATTAGGTCGAGGCCGGAACCCAAGCGCCTCTGCTCTGAACCTCCTTGCACTGCCTCACACACGGGCTTTGGGGACACCTCGTGTCACAACCACAGGGTTGTGCTCCTCCCTGGGTCCCGTGCACCTCTGCAGGCACACTGCCCATGTGGCCTGTGACTCTAGGCCACGGGTGCTCGCAGCCTGGGGCACGCTCAGTGCCATCCTGCCCCAGGCAGCCAGTGTCCAGTGCAGAAGAGGCTCAGCCGCCACTGCTCTGAGTCAAGCAGAGGCCGTGAGCACCAGGCTGACATGGGAGTCACGTAGATCATCTGACCTGCGTCAAAACCAAACCAGGCCCTTAGCCTACTCAGTGGCAGGTGCCCCAGTGGCCTCGGGTTCTGGGGTGTGGCTCTGATCCTGGAGCTCTGCTCTGCAGGGGGAGAGGCGGGTGCTGGGCGAGCGAGCACCTGAAGGGCACACCTTCCTCCCGGCCCAGCTGCGCACATTCCAGTTCCACTCTCATATTTCCTTCCTCCTTTATTTCTTCTGTGAGCTCGAGTCCTCCGTTCCTGTGACCATTTGCTAGAAGTCAGGACTTGAGGAGGCACACACCCTGGTGGGCACAGCGCCTGCAGGGAGCGGGACGTCCCTTGGGGCTGCCCTGGGCTGCTGCGCCCACTGGCTGACCGGAAGCCTGGAGCCTCGAGCCGAGCCAGCAGCAGCCCACAGCAAGCCTCAAACAACTGCCAAGACAGCCCAGCACAGCCTGGGTGACTCGGCAAGGGAGGGGAGGTGACATTTCCTCCCTGGCACCACATGGGGCCCTACAGGACTCAGCTAGAGGGGGATGGACTTCGTCTCTTAGCCCAGGAAACACAAATCACCATTTGTCAGATTATATTGGGATAAAAAGATATGGGAAGGTTTGGGGCATGTGGCTGCTGGAGAAAAGAGTGACCTGCACTTCTCGGGGAACCTGACCCACCCTCACAGCTGCGGCCTGGTGAGACTGGGAGAAGCCTCCCCCTGCACAGCAAGGCTGGTCATCTTACTCAGCCAGGGACAGGCCAGTGCTCCCGTCCCCTCCCTTCAATATTCTAGCCTTGATCAGCTTGGACAGGATTAAAGTAGACTAATTCACTGTGTGTGCTCTTGTGCACACTGTAGGGAGTGCATGTGTGTGCGTGTGTGTCCGTGGTGGGGGGTGAGCGCATGCGTGTTCATGCCTGTGCCTAGCATGGCAGAGCGCATGCGTGTGCTTGTGTGCACACAGGGTGTCCACTTGCGGAGTGTGTGTGTGTGTGTGCAAGAGCGAGGCGGGAGGGGGCACCGTGCACAGCCCCTTTTCCTTTACGGAGGCGCCCTCCTGTGGGCACTGGAAACATTGCATCACGAAGTGCCATTTTTGTCCAGTGCAAGTTCAAAATTTACGTTGCTTTTCTACAGAAGCACCTGAATTCTCAAAGTCCCACTAAGTGCATGGATATATGGTGATTTTATAAGATACGCCACTGGGGCCAGGTGCAGTGGCAAGCACCCTGATCCCAGCTGCTTGGGAGGATCCCTGGAGCCCAGGCAACACAGCCGGACACCAGGATGACGAGCAGAAAGTAGCAGCGCAGGCCCGGGCACTGACACTGAGTCTGGGCTCAGCCACGTTTCCAGTGCGCCGCTGTCCAGGGCTGCACTCGGTGCCTCCGTCACGGGCTGCAGCAGCAAACGAGCTCGAGCCAGGGGCCTAAACAAAGAGGCTGTCCTCTCGCGCCTCACAAGAGGTCAGGCTGCAGGTGTGGGCAGGGCTGGCTCGCTCCGGGGCACAGGGAAGGGGCCTTATTGCCTCATCCAGCTTCTGGGGGCTCTAGGTGTCCGGGGCTTCCAGCAACATCAATACCCACTCTGCCTCCATCCCCTGGCGGCCTCTGTGGGCCTCAAATCTCCCTCTTCTCTCAGAATACCTGGCTTGGAGTCCACCCTCAGTCCAGGACAACCTCATCTCCAAGACCCTTGATCATGTCTGCAAAGACCCTGGTCCCCATAAGTTCACATCCAGAGGTTCCAGGGTCAGGGCAGGGACTGTCTCCTGCTGCCACCACCAGTCCTCCACAGAGGACAGAGCGTCTCACAGGAGCGTGTGGACCAGTGCTCCAGAACGTCCTATGCCGTGGCTGCAGGGCTCCTTGCGGGCCAAGACGTGGTGTCCTCCGCCCAAGGACCCGCTGTCTGTGCCTGGGAGCCTGGGTCAGAAGCGCCCCAGGGCAGCAGCACCCTCCTTGTGTCTGCAGCATGGGCCAGCGGGGCCTGTCTCTCCACTCCTGCTGCAGAGGCGGAGGGGCCTGGCGGGGGACAGGAAGCAGACCCCTCCCCTTCTCCCTGGAGTCCTTACGCACTGTTCCCAGAGCTGGCCCCACGTGTGAGGAGCAGGAGAGGCAGAAACAACTGTCCCAGTTCCAGAAAACCTCCAGAGCAGTGTCCATGCCCAGTGCCCATGGCCAAGTGCAACTCATCAGGGGACAGGTGATCCATCAGGTGAAAGTGATCTGGAACCAATCAGGTGACAGACGAACCCATCAAGTGACAGGTGAGGTACCTTCATGCAGAAAGGAAGACAGAGCACCCCATTCCTGGGGAGGGGGGCGAGGTAGCTTGCTGTCCCCCAGTCTGGTCTCCAGCTTCCACTGACCAGGCTCAGCCCTGAGCCTCAGGGCCCACCTGCCCCTGCCTGGCGTGGACAGGACCCGCTGGCCAGTGGTGGCTGTGCTCCACAGGCTGTGACAGGAGCAGTACTGTTCCCTGGGAACAGAGTGCGGGCTCCTGGCTGCCCTGTCCAGTACTCAGCCGTTGGAGCGCCAAGTGCAAGCTGAGCGTCCCTGTCTCAGGCACCCTGAAGGCTGGTGCACAGCCCAGGGCACAGGAGGCGACACTCCAACCACCTACCTCCCAGGCCTCCCAGGCTACCCTGAGAACTCGAAGGCAGATCTGATTCAGGCGCCTCTGCTTCCTGGCCCCCAGCTCTTTCAAGTGGGCTTCCTGGCCCGACCACAAGTCCCCTGCCCCTCCCCGGCTGCGCGGCAGGACCCGAGAAGGGCCTGAGAGCCGGAGGAGCCCAGCTCCTGCCCCGGCTGCGTCCCAGGAAAGTGGCAGCAGACAGCCACATTCACTCCCGCCGCCAGTGGCTCCATCATGTGTCCTCACATGGCCACGTCCAATTCTTGTGGTGACATGAAGGGCCTGTCCACTCACAGCCTGTGCAGGTCTAAGCTGAGAACAGAGCATGGCCAGCTCCGGCTGCTGTGAGTCAAGTCAGTCTGCGTGGCAAGGCCATCCAGTTCACACTGCAGCACCCCCAAAGGAACCAACGGCTTCTCTTGAACCCAGACAGAGCCCAAGGCAGAAGCAAGTGCAGGAAGACCAGGGGGCAGCTCTGCGGCTCAGAGAAGCCGGCCTGCAAGCCCTGACCCGCAGGGGCATGGGACACTCTGAGCTCTTCCCAAAGGGCTGAATGTCTCTGGGCTCCAAAGCAAGGCCCACCTCTCCCACATGACACGCAGCCTCCACAGCTCCTGGGGCGCTCCGTGCCCTCCCTGGGCTTCATGCTGACCTCTGCACCCTTGCCTGTGTCCCCTGCTCTCCTCCCCACTCTCACACACCCACACAGCCTCCCTCGGCCTCCCAAGCATCCTCCACAGACCTGCGAGAAGCTCCACTAAGCATCTGGACTCCCGGCAATCACCAGGACTGTCCCCAAAGACACAGCAGACCCTGGGGCAGTGCAGGGATGTGCCTCAGCTGTGGAGAGCACCTACCCATCCACGTCCCAGGCCAAGGACATGGGAGTCCCAGGCCAAAGATAGGGGAGTCCCTGGTCAAGGACAGGGGAGTCCCAGGCCAAGGGCAGGGGAGTCCCGGGCCAAGGGGCCAGGAAGTGGCCAGGCCCAGCAGAGCAGCACGGAGAGGCTGCCTGCCCCGCCCAAACCAGCTGCAGATCTGACTAGATGCTCATTCTGGAAATCCCACGTGCCATCACAGGATGGGCCACCATCTGAGGCCTGCCGCTGGCAGTGCTGACCAGATGCCCTTGCACCTCTAGAGCATGGAGTGTGGACGACAGGTGGGCCCCTCTCAGGCTGCCCCCTGGCCTTACCCTGGGGTTTCACTGCTTATCAGCGACGAGGTCTCTGACGTGGTCTGTGCCCCACCATGCCCGGCTCACTCACTGCCTGCCCACACCCACCCAGCAGCCTCCAGGAGAACTCGACTCTGCACTGGCTGCTGTGCACACGGCCCTGAGTCTGCAAGCGGGGAGCACAAGCCCCACAGCAGCCACACTGCCCCTGGGCCCAAAGGAGGAGGAGGACCTAACGAGAGTGGGCAGTTCACAGGCTTCCTCCCCACGCTATTCCCAGGGAGGGGTCAGTGCTGAGCACCTGCATGCGGCAGGTGCCAGTGAAGACACAGCTGGGTGGGACCCATGGTGAGACCTGCCTAGAGTCAGAGGGGCAGTGACCAGCTGCACCTGGGCCTGGAGAAGCCACTGGCCTATAGGCCTGCTGCAAGTCTCTGGCTGAGAATGATGGATGGGGTGTGCCCAGACCTCAGGCTCACGGCCCTCGAGTTCAGGACCTGCGAGCCCCCAGGGACCTCCTGTCCTGCAGGTCCCCAGGTTGTGAGCCTCTGAGAACTGGGAGCAGCACAGCCCACGGCCCTGGTGCTTCAGGAAGCCCCACACTCCCCTCCAGCAGGGCTGCTGTCTAAATCAGGTTTTCTCGCTGCTGGAACTAAAATACCCCACAAGAGCAACTGTAGAGAGCAAAGTTCATTTGAGAGCTCATGGTTTCAGGGGGCTTAGACCACAGCAGGCCACTCCACTCCTCGGGGCTCGAGGTGAGGCGGACATCATGGCAGGAGAACGTGGCAGAGGGAAGCAGCTCACATGTGATCAGGAAGCAGAGAGAGTCTCCACTGGTCAGATACAGTCTCTACCCCAAGCCAGGCCCCAGGCCCCCCTCCTCCAGCCACACCCCGCCACTCAGCACCACTCAGTTAATCACTCCCAGGGGCTGACTCACTGGCTGGTGAGGACTCCCACAACCCGTCCTTTCTCCTCTGAACCCCCCTGCACTGCCTCACACGTCAGCTTATGGGGACACCTCACATCCACACCATGACAGCTGCCGACAGGGTGTGTGGAAGGAAATCAGGAAGCAGCGAGGTCAGCAGTCAAGGCGTAACACCCCGGCCCAGCATCTCCGAGGCCTCGCTGGCCTTGGGCTCTGCAGCTGCAGCCCTGCCATCCTGGGACCTCCAGGGTGGGGAAGTGGCCCAGAGCCAGCCCCACCAGCAAGAGCCAGACCAAGCGAGGCAGCCCCGCCCCACACAGGCAGCTGAGCACCAGCCCCATCAATCAAAGTCACTCTTGGCAATGGGAAGATTCACTGTCCCCGAGTCACTGGTGCCACCCTGGGTCATGCCAAATGGCTAGTCAGTCAGAGAAACAGTAATTCTTATGCCATTAAAACCGATTCCATTTGTCCACTAAGAATGGATGCTGGTGATCAAGCAGAACCCAGAGGCCCCAGCCAAAGGGGGCGGGTCCAGCCAGTGGTTGGCTGCTCCAGGCCCAGGGACACACCACTGCCCACGGGAGCCCCTGCCAGGTGAGGTGGTGAGGCCTGGCAGGGCTCTTGACAAGCGGGGCATCCTGGGCAGCACCCCACCCCACGAGGACCTGATGCGGCTGTTTGGAGAGTGGTACCTGAAGGTGAGATAAGATCCAGCCAGCCTGACTGTCCTGGCGGAGACCAGGACTCACACAGGGCCCAGGTGGCGACCTGCGGCTCAGAGTGCCCACCTGGCGCAGGCGTCCTTGGAGCGCACCTGAGGCGCTGTGTTCACCTCCTGCACAGGCGGGGCTGCTGCAGGGCCACCCTTCGTCCCGCAGCTGTCCTCCACCTCCTGGGGCCACAGAGTGGCCACATTCTCCCTGCGTGGGCCTCCCTCAGGGGCCAGTCCCCGCCTGTGGCATGGCTTTTCCTCTCCACCTCTGAGTGTCCAGATCCTCAGGGAGGACACAGGACAAGCTTCGTCTCTGGCCAGGGCTGCCCACAAAGGTGGCCAGGGCCACCCGTCACGGCCTCCTGGCCGGCACGTACTGCCACTCCCTGGGCCAGGGCCGTGCTGCTCACGCCAAAGCCCGCGAGAGGCTAGGGTAGGGCTCAGTGGTGAAGGGTGCAGCACACGTGCAGCCCTGGGTTGCATCCCCAGAACAGACACCTCCAGTGGGAAGCAGCCCAGGTGGAGCCCAGGCCTGTGCCGCAGCCTCCACACTGAGGCCCATGGCAGTGTCTTCCAGTCTGCTGCTCCCTGCTGCGTCCACACCCGGCTAGATAGCAGCTCACGGGTACAAGATCTCCTCTGGGAATTGACGGCCACCCTGGCAGGACATCTGGGCAACCTCAGGCCAATGCTGATGCCTACACAGGTCTGGGAAGCTGGCTGCTCACTGCACAGCCAACCTCAGAGGAAGGCCACGGCCCGCAGCCAGATCCCATTCTCTCTGTGACCAGCCTGGGGGACTCTTGGGGGTGTGGTCACCAGGCGACGGCAAGGCTGGCGCTACCCCCAGCCATTGTCCCAGAGCCTCGGCTCCACCCTCAGGATCCATCACCAGAGCCTTTCCTGGGCACACACCCTGGGTGGGTCCCTGGACACTGGCCCCCCATTAACATCTCAACTGCAGCACGTGAGGTCAGCCAAAGGATGGGAACCCAGGGTGCACCAGGGCCCCCAGATGGAGACGAGAGAAGCGACAGTGGACAACAGGCTTAGGAGAGCTGGCAGGGTCAGCTGCAGGGGTTTTTCTTCCAGGGGCTGGTTCCCAGTGCTGGGTGCCAGGCAGGAGCAAGAACCCAGGAAAGGTCCTGGGCCCGGGGCCAGGCCAGTAAGGCACCTGCTGGAGGCCACAACCCGCAGCCTTCAAGGCACCTCTCAATACCCCCTCCTTCACTCCTCCCCACCAGCCACCAAAGGGGGTCAGGAACAGAAACACAGGTGTCTCCACAGAAGGGAAGAAGGACCCTTCCCAAGGACACACTTGCTGGTTATCCATGACAAAGACACCCAAGGCCGAACACTACAGGAGGCCACTGACAGGACGTCCCAGATGGGCCACTCAGGCACGGGTAGGAGGGAGAGGCAGGAAACGATGCTCGTCACCCTGTTCCATCCTTACAGCGTCTGCCTGCACCGATGACAATGCTGCACCCCCAAAGCAAGCGCAAACAGGCACAGCCGGGGGGAGGCGTCTGCTTGCTGGAGACAGAAAGATAAGAAAGTTCTGAGCCGGGCATGGTGGCCCAGCACCTGGGAGGCTGAGGCAGGAGGACTGCGAATTCAAAGCTAGACTCAGCAACTTAGCGAGGCCCTAAGCAACTCAGTGAGACCCTGTCTCTAAATAAAATACAAAATAGGGCTGGGGATGGGGCTCAGTGGTGGAGTGGCCCTGGGTTCAATCCCCAGTACCAAAAAAAAAAAAAAAGAAAGTTCTGGAGGAGTAGGTGGCAAGGGCTGCCCTACAAGGTCCACGTGCTCAATGGTCTGACCAGGGCCCCTGCAGGCTGAAGGACGGGCTGTGTGATGTGTGCTCTGTCCTGGGCTAAACGTCCGTCTGTTCAAACGCTCAGGGCAAGTTCTGAAACGGGCAAGGACAGAGGCAGAGGCTAAGCAAGCGCTGGGCTGCCCAGGCTTCCCAGGCCACCCGGTCCTCCCGTTGCTCGTGCTCAGTGGCTGCCCGGGGGCCGCAGTGCAGAGCTAGGCAGCCGGTCTGAGTCCAGCAAGCCCGTCCTCTGGAGGAAGGTGTGCGGCTCCGGGCGGCTCAGAGTGTGGGGTGAGGCCTGAGCAGACGTGGACCCCCGAGGTGGGCGGGCCTGCCAGGGCTTCTCCTGCCTCTTCCTTCAGTGGTGGAAAACAGAAAATCTGGAGAAAAAGAGTTTTCCAGAAACTGCACTGCCGTCTCACACTGAGGGACAGGAGCAGGCGGAGGACTCCTGCAGCAGGCCAGCCCCACACAGACCCCCACCCACCAAGACAGCCGGAGGCCAGACCCAGCCCGGACCCTGGCACAGATGTCATCAGGGAGCCACCGCCCCAGGGGCAGCCACACACCTGTCTGGTCTCTTCCCACCACAGGGCCAGACACGCCCAGCCCTCCCCAACCTGGCCCCTGCTCCAAGAGCCCTGGTCACTGTGTCCTCCTGCTGCACACACTGAGTGGCAGCAGCCAGCTGGTGTCCACCCATCTACATTCTGCTCTCCACCACAGGGACACTCTATGACACCTTCCAGGGTCATCAGCATTAGGGACAGGAGGGCTTGAGTCCCCACGGTCCTGGCTGGCACGGCTCCGGGTCAGCTACCGGACTGCCCGGAGCCCACCCTGCTTGCAGGCCTGGGCTGGGAGGCAGGGCCACGACGGAGAAGCCTTCTCATCAGGGTGCAGGGCAGGGGGGTGGCTCAGAGTCCTCGTGCCCTCCTGAGAAAGGCCACCGCCAGCCCACGTCCCTGGAGAAGGTCCCCACAAGGCACTGAGGGGACTCGGCCCCAAGACCACCCCTCAGCCAGGGAGGCGGCAGCCTGTCCACCTGGAGCCCCAGGCCTTCAGCACATCCAGCAGAGCTGCATGCCCACCCTGGCTGGCTGCAGCGCACCCCAGGCTCCAGGTCACCACCTGCCCACACTGAGGCCCACCATGCCCACGGGCCAGCAGGGCATCTTGGGTGCAGGTGACTGGAAACCACTGGGCAGCTCTGGAAGGAACAGACATAGAAGGAATGTCCACTGGGTGGCATCTGTGGGGATGCCCTTGGTCCAAGGTGGAAGCCCACCCAGGACCAGGGATCACAGGGATCCTGGGAGAACGCAGACCCAGGGTAGTGAGGACACCTGAAGGATGCAGGGACCGAGTCTGGACTGGCTCTAAGGCCTCTGCCAAGGGGCTGGCCATAGGAAAAGGAAACCGTCCCGACACAGCTCTCCAAGCTATGGCTGCGATTCCTGAGATGCGGAGCGATGGGGGGCTTTCTCCTGGATCATGCCTGTCGTTTCTGGTTCCCATCCAGCCAGTCATAAGACTGCAGCAGGACCAGCAGAGGGCCCCCAGGACCTCACTGCCCTGTCCCACCACTTCCTGTGGCCTGAGATGTGTTTCAAAACATTTGCATTAACTGAGGTTTCACAAGTGAGCTCTGCAGCCCTTGGCACCCTAACCAGGGCAAGGCTAGGACAGTGCAGCGGGGGTGGGAAGCAGCATCCCCTAAGGTCCTGACCCCCAGGCCTTCCCCGGTCCCACGAGGCCTGCCTCCACCCTCCACCCACAGCATGGAGGCCACGAAGATGGCAGAGAAGAGGACAAGGCACACCCCACGTCATAGCTGCTGGGTGGAGGGGTGTGTGGGCCCAGTGCCCGTGGCGCCCCATGCAGGTCTGCAGCAGCCTGTGGGCAGGCAGCCGCCAGGCCTCAGCTGACTGTGCAGCCGGGTACCAGCCCCATGAAAGCTCAAGCTGTCCCCGCTGAGAAGCAGGCCTGGCACGCACCAGGCCTCTGTGTGTGGTAGGGACCACGGGAGGAGCTGCCTGGCTCCTGAAGACTTGGGGACCCACAACTTTGGAGGCTGTGAGCCTGCGGCCTGAGCAGGTGCTGTGGTGCAGGCAGCAGTGGAACTGGCCCAGCTGAGCCGCCCACCTCAGGGCCCACAGGACGCCTGGGATCCGAGCACTTGAGCTACATCTCTCTCCGAAACCCCAACAGCCCACCTGGGAGACAGCTTCCCCCCAGAGTGAGCACACTGCACGGGGTCCCCTTTGTCACCAGAACGTGTGCATGGTGCTGCTGCCATCACTGGCTGGGGCCCAGGGCCTTCTGCTGCTGCCCACCGTGCACCCGTCAGGTGTGGGTCTCTGAGCCACGATGGCTGGGAGCCTGCGTGCGCCTCTCCCCTTGGAATATCCCTCACCTACGTAACGGAAGACAAGGAAGACCTGCTCCTGATCCCACCAAAGATCACAAGACAGCACAATGGTGTTCGTGTTTTATTTACGCAGGTTCCATTAAAATACATCACGCCTTCAGGGTCACATTTTCTACAAGGAAGCATTAAACACCGATCTCTTCTCCACCCGACCCCGCACCACTCCCCAAACCACACACAGCAAACTCCTCCACAACCTCACTCTGCACCACGTGCTCCTGGCTCACCCGGGCCCTGCCGCAGGCTCACAGCAGAATGCCCTGCTCTCAGCCAGGCTCCACACAGCTGGCACCGTCGAGCCAGCTCGTGGTGCTCTTCACGTCGGCCTTGCCTGCCAGAGGACGGGAAAGAGCGGTGCACACAGGTCCTCGTGTTAAAAGGGCAGGGCATGTCCTGGGAGAACACAGGACAAGCCAGGCAACACCAGGGTTCTCGTGGTGCTCAAGAAAAGCAAAGTCAGGCAGCCATGCATCAGGCAAACCGAACGGGTACAGGAAGCAGGGCAGAGACTTGCTAGGGGAAAATCTGTAAGGACCAATGTCTGCAACTGAAACACTGAGCTCAAGCTCCGCGCTCCAGGCCCATCTGCTGCTGCGCGTGCTCTCCCAGCGTGGCCCTGAGCTGCGCAAGCTGGAGACGGTGCTGCCGAGCAAACCTTCTTGCTTAAAAGAACAACGGTGGGCCCAGGGGGAAATGAGATGGAGCAAAAACTAAACAAGATCTGGAGTCAAACTTGGACTACCCGGGAAAGATTTAAACTAGAACAATAAATACTGGAAGTGACTTCACATCTCAAGTGACGTGAGGGTCTACTGTGTGTGGCCGACTGCTCTGAACAAAAAGGACCCTGGCAGCCACGGTCCAAGGTGAGTGCACATCAGCTTCAGTTCCTGCACTTGATCACACCCTGACCTCAAGCCCGAGCCACCCGGGAAAGAGCCAACCGTGAACACACCCAGCCCCCGTCCGTACCTTATCGCCTCCTAAAGCTATAAATACCGCAGCTGGCTGGTGGCTGAACAGCTGGAAAGACTCAGACAGACCCTTCAGAACTCTAGAGGAAAGCGCTCGCAGATTTAGTGCTGAGGAAAAGCAGTCAGAAAGTCGAGACCACCCGTGATGTCACCCGGGCTCCGGCGCCCCTGATCCTACCGATCCTTGAGCACATGTAGGAATCCTGCTAAGCAAGGTGGCCCTGGGACGGCACTGCAGGTGCCGCTACCTAGCGCGTGCCTGGCCGTGCGAGCGAGGCTGTGCGCGGCTGCAGGGCCAGTCCAGCCTAGTGGTTCCTTTTGGTCGACTTCTTCTTCTTCGACTCCTCTCTGTGCTTCTGCTTCTTCCTCTTGCCACCTTCTTTGAACCCTAAGGAAACATGGCTTGTAAAACACTGCCCACCAGCAACTGCTCCCCATGAGAGACGGCGGGTTGCTAGGAACTTCCCCATGTTGAAAAGAATCCACAACAAAAGCCATCCTGGCCCCGTCTAAACCTCCAGAGGCACCAACTGCCTGCGGGTTACTCAGAAATCACACTCACACAGGGCCTGAGCAGAGGCTCGGCCAGGACCCATGGCCAGGACCCATGGCCAGGACCCATGGCCCGGTGCCAGCTACACTCCCCACAGCAGGCTGGGAAGGCAGCTCCGACCTGTCTCTCACTCCAAGCAGAGCCCTCTCCATTTCCCTGAGAGTCAGCTAGTGCACGGCCAACTTACCCAGCCGGGCAGAGGAGACGGCTGCTCGCCCCGGGTGTTCTGCCCAAAGGGCCGCAGACAGCAGTGGGGCGGGTGGGCCTGGAGTTGAATGAGGGCCATGAAGGAGGACTCCACCTCCCCAGGCAGGTCCACCAGGGCCTGAAGACCCCACACCCATGGCTACTAGGACTCAATAGGGGACGCCAGCGCCAGCGGATGCACGTCAGTCTCCTTAGGAAGACCAACATCAGCTGCCAGAGGCCAGCGCAGGGTGTGGGCAGACCCTGGCTTTGCGAGCCCGAGCTGCACAGAGGGACGCACCCACAGCACTGCAGGCACTTCCCCCAGCAGCGGAGCAAGGCATCCGGCCTCTTCCACCCGTGATTCCTTCTGACCTCCCTTCTCACGGTCCCGTGCTCTCGACTGGCCCACAGTGTGCACGGAGCCCAAGGTGAGAGAGGACTGCACTTCCCGAGTGGACCGCATGGTCTGCTCTAAGATGAAGCAGAGCAGGTTCTACAGGATGTTAGCGATCCATGGCCACAGCAGAGGCGAAGGCCGGCAAGGCAACTGCCTTCCACTCCAGCCCGGCACCCGCATGGCAGGGCAAGGGCTCCCAGGGCCGCCTTCACGGCAACTGAAGACAGGCCCCATTCCCCAAGCCCTAGGGCACCCATGGCCTGCTTCACCACACCCTGGGAACCCCAAAACCTGGCACGCACAGTAGACCGTGCTGAGATGTCTCCCAGGAAGACTCATTTTCAATCTAGAAAACTCACGTCCTGGAAACAAGGCAAGGCTGCGCGCCTCCTTTCCTAGGCAGGAGAGCAAGCACATGGGCACCGCCAGGCACTCTGTGGTTCAGCCACGCAGGGAAGTACGAAGCTGGGGTCCCTAGCACTTCAGGGGTGACCATGTTCCTGACTGTGGACTGCTTTCTAAGGGAAAAAGCCCCAAACTTGCAAATTTAACAAAAAAAACAATGGCAGGAACTTTGAAGGCCACACAGGAGCAGCAGAAAACGGCCAAAGCTGTCCAGGTGTTCTGCCCTAGGCCTGGGCTCAAGAGGGACGTCCAGTTCCTACACCTGGAGTACCCAGACCCACCAAGGCAGATTAAGTCCTGAAGGCAACCCCTCCAGCTGGCAGAGAAGCCCCAGAGGTGGTGGCTCTGCTGCCCTGGGGCAGGGGACCTCCCCCACGCCTCCCTGCCTCAGGCTGTCACCTGCAGAGACCATGCTCATTAGCTCTGGGACTCCTCCCCAGGCTGGGGACTTGAGTACAGGGAATACAGCACAGCCAGAGCTGCCCAGGGCAGGGAGCACGGAGCCCAGAGCCAGCAACACCAGGGACCCCACCTCACCCACCCCAGGAGCACCGCCCCCTCCTGTGCTGGATTCACAAGTCTACTCTCCGTCCCATTCAGAAATGGCACCTGGTCAGAACCTGATGACCAAATGGACCCAGCAGAGCCGTGCAGGGCTATCTGGACTGCTAACTCCTACTTTCCCCAAATTCCTCAGTGGGGTGGTCCTCAGCATCCATAGCAACAGGTGCCCACAGTGAAGAAGAGAGGCCTAGTTTTGAACCAGGGTCCTTGGCCCTGTGTGTTGCAGTGCCATGTGATCGTGGGTCCCCTGGGCAGCCACACCTGCCCACACCCTCCTGTTCCTAGGACCTGGGGCGGTGTGCCACCTACGAGTCGGCCTGCAGACCAGGACCCTGCACACCTTGCACCTTGCAGAGACTCGGAGAGGACGCTGCCCCTCCCACAGCCCTCACAGCATCCAGCACCAGCAGGGGACAGCAGGTCCCCGGAGGCTTCCGCAAGCCCCCAGCAGGGGCGAGTCCTGGTGCGCGGTGCATGCAGGCCATGCACACTGCCTGTCCGCATCGCTGTGAGTGACGCCCTAGGTGTCCACCCGCTCTCACTGGAGCGCCTCACTGTGGAGCAGGGCAGCCAGCCAGGTAGAGGCCAAGCACCAGCTGCCAGGGCCCAGCAACACCTGCCAACAGGTGGGCTCTGACGAAAGGGTGCATTCTTGTTCTCAAAACCCTGCGGAGGGGGCCCCAAGGGGAATAAGGGCTGACTCAGCAGGAGGCTCTGCAAAAGCAAAGGAGCGGACCTCGTCCTTTCAGTGCTGCTCAACACCTGTGGCCCTGCACCAGCCTGAGGCCCTGCACCAGCCTGACTCGGCACCAAGGGCTCTCCTCCACAGCCTGCCTACCGTGGCCGCCCGGCTGTGAGATCCAGGGGCCCAGCCATCTCAGTGACCAGCACTGGGCTTCAGGCTCAGTCTGAGACAGACCTCCATGTGCACTGCAGACAGCCCCGAGACCCCTGGGATCTGCCAGGAGGGAAAGGGGCAAGCGGGGCTTGGGGACCAGTCTTGGGTGCAGGCCCACAGGGGCAGGCCCCCTGCCCCCCTGGGCAATCTGTTGGGGACTTGGCTGGGCTTTCTTTCTTTTTGGTTCTGTTTGGTTCTGCTGGGGCTTGAGCCCAGGGGCACTCTACCACTGAGCCACATCCCCAGCCCTTTTCATTTTTTATTCTGAGACAGGGTCTCACTAAACTGCCCAGGCTGGCCTTGAACTTGACATCCTCCTGCCTCCCAAGTAGCTAGGATGACGGGCATGCACTGCCACGCCCGGCTGGCTGGGGTTTTTCCTTTGGAAGGTGAAGCTGATGCAGAAGATAGTGTGGCTTGGGACCATCCGGGCAAGTGACGGATCTCCACCTCTTCGCCCGAGGTTCCAACAGCAGCACTCAGGTACTGAAGCAACGCTGGCCATCGCAGCAGCCCTCACCCCTGCCGGGCAACGCACTCCACACACATCGCAGAACACTGGGACCCTGCTTTAATCGAGGGAAAGCTTCGAGCAGCCACAGCCAGGCCTCGCGTGGAGCAGCTGGAGGTGAGCTGGGCACAGGCCTGCCTCTGCCTCTGCCCCCGTGGCCTGGCGCCTGCCCCCAGCTCCCCACACCCGCTCAGGTCAGCACACAGCAGCACAGGTATGACTTCTGTCCTCTCTGTCCTGAATTGGGGGGAGGATCGCTTTGGGGCTGCTCCACACCAGTTCCCCTCTGCACACCTGCTGAGCTCATGGGGGTGTCCCAGGTGCTGGGGACCCGTGGCTGTGGCTTTTCCTGCTCCTCCTCCTCCTCCCAGATGCTGTGCTGTGGCGCGGGTCTGGCCGTGGGTGTGGGGCGGCTGGACTTCAGAGGGCGGGTGCTGGTGGGCTGGGTGGGCAGGGCGGGCTGGCCTCTCCGCAGGCACTCTTCCGCAAGGGCGTTCTCGTCAGCCACACCTGAAAACACACCAGGGAGAAGCATGAGCGGGAGACCCGCCCTCCAGAGCGCAGGGGCCATGCCTTCAGGAGCTGCCCCTCCAGAGCCACCAGACTCTGGGGAAGCACGGCTGGGGCCCCAAACCTCTCTGCTATGGAAATAAGCGGCTCCAAACCCACCCCCAGGCATATTCAGCAATCCAGGCACACACCCAACTGAGCCACACCCTTGACAGGTGGCTACCAGTCAACTCAAGGGGCCCCGCAGGGGGGCAGCAGGTCTCCGCACCACCAGAGGCCAGCACCCTATGGGAACGGTGGGAGTGAGGGCCACCAGCCATCCTCCCAGGCGGAGGCAAGCCTCGGCCACTCCGGAGCCTAGCTGCCCCCCCGCCCCAGCTGGCCCTGGCCTCTGTGCCCCAACACTCGCCACACCCTGAGTGGCTCTGAAGCTCTCACCAACCTTCTGAAAACTAGAAAACGTTCTTGCACACTGCATGGAAACTAGGAATGACATGTAGAGACAGTCATTACTGAGGAATGAACCTCGATTCTCTGCAAGTCTCTGACTGACAGCACTTCCTGGATTTGCCAGGGAGAAGCTCCTCAGAAACTCCCACCGAAACATCCAGTCGGAGGTGGTGCCCGCCCCTTCCTGGATGCCACTCCTGGGGAGGAAAGTACCTGACCCAGAGGCAAAAGCCACAGTCAGGCAGCAGCCCTACGGTGCTCCTTCACCCCTGCTTCCCAGTGACACCACGAAGAAATAAATGCCAGTCACGTGTCCCACACTGCCTCACCTGCAGCAGCACGAGTGCCAGTGGCCAGGGCCATGCTGGGCTCCACCAAGCTCAGGGCCCTGCCCTGGACTCGGCTCCTGTCTCTCCGGGACCACATGACTGAGCGTGCAAAGGGCAAGCTGAGAGGCAACCACAGGCCGTCACAGGGCACCACGTCAGGCACGGAGTGCCACCACCCATCACTCACAGCATCCTGCACGTCCTGCCAGAGGCCCCTAAGGACACAAGCATCTCCTCAGGGTCAAGTCCAGTCACTGGGCTAAGGGTGGCATCCTGGCAGCGGGCAGGACGTGGACTCCGCAGGTGTGCCTAAGCCCCTGAGATCCAGTGGCTGCCCCAGCAGCACCCCTGTGTAGACGCCACCACAGAAACCAACGCTCCTAAGGACACCTCGGAAGTCTCACAGGCAGGCGACCAGGCTGGAGGGGAAGCTGCAGGTGAGCAGCAGATCCTGCAGAAAGTCCCAGTGACAGGCCAGAACAATGAGGAGCCGGTGCCACCCCACAGGCCTGTGCAGTGAGCACACAGGCTGGGCTTCCAGCAAACATGGCCTTCCTGCTGGTCAGTGGCCCGTTGGGGGGGCACTCAGGGAGTCGAGGAGTCGAGAAGTCGGTGCTCTGTGGAGATGTCACTTCAAGACACCACTTGGAAGCGAGAGAAGCCCAAGGGGGACCAGGCGGCCTGTTGTATCATGGCTGAGTAGCCCCAGGGGTGAGCTGCAGCCAGTCAGCCCAGCGCCAAGGAGGCTGAGTGCCCATGACCATCCATGCCCCCTGCCCAGGCAAGGAGAACAAGAAGCCCAAGCACAGACCCCATCCTTCAAGGTCAGGCCAACCCCTGCCCCTGAGCAGAGTCACAGCTAGTAATTCTGACATGTTTAAAAGTCACATTTGCCAATCAAAGTGTTAACACTTCAAAGAAGAGTTTCAGTTTCAAGCGAGTCCCCACAGGCTGCCTGGACCGCCTGTGCACGGGGCTGAGGGGCCAGGACCTCCGACTCGCCCCACTTACCTCCGACTGCAAGGGCAATCCTCCGGCGGCCAGGCCTGGAGCAGGCACGGGTGAAGACGGGCGCTCTGGCACACGGCCATCCCTGGCTCCACCAGCCTGAGGCTGCAGGTCCCACCAGACACACGCCTGCACACCCACAGGCAGGCGGGCACCCAACAGAGGCTCGGGTGCGACTGCCGCCTCCTGGGGCTAGCTCACAAGTCCTAATGCCATCGTGGCTCACTCCCCATGGCTCTCGGGCTTCAGCCTGGTCCACCTGAGGCCACAAAGCCACTGCCTGAGAAGCAGCCAGGCTCTGCCCAGCAGTGGCTCCTGACCTCACCCACCGGCACCTGCCTTCCCCAAAAGCAGGACTGCAGAAGCCAACTGTCCCCTAGAGCTGCTGCACACTTTGTGCTCAGCCGCTTGCTTAGAAAAAGGAAGAGCAGCTAAACAATAGAGAGCAGATCCCTCTCACATGCGCTCAAAGGCCTGCTTTCAGCTGGACACCTGCAATCCCAGTGACTGCGGAGGCGGAGGCAGGAGGACTGCAAGTTCAAAGCCAGCCTAGATAACTCAGCAAGGCCGTTAGCAACTTAGTGAGATTCTATCTCAATAAAGCAAAATAAGAGCTGGGATGTGGCTCAGTGGTAAAGCACCCCTGGGTTCAATTCTGGATACAAAACAAAACAAAAAAAAGCCTGCCCGAGACACGCGAGCTTGAGGTGCTGCGACACCACACCTCCCCTGGCACCTGGGCCTGGCTGCACTCACCTGGATGCAGGGCCATGCTGCTCTCCTGCAGGGGAGAAGGCACAGGACCCTGAGGGGCGCAGCAGCAGCAAGCCAGCGCCTGGCTGCAGCCAGCAGCTCCCACCTGTGAGTCTCTCCAGGCCTCCCGCCCCACCCCGGGCAGATGCTCTGCTTTTGCTCCCAGCTCCCACTGCCCAGTGCAGCTCCTCCCGGGAATGCCTCGGGCGCCTCTGCTCCCAGGCAAAAATCCCTGCAGGAAGCCTTCCTGCCCTGGCCCCGGCCTCAGGGCGGGCAGCTGGGGTGGTCAAGCGCAGAGAGGGGCCACTCTGCTTCAGGCTGTGGTGACCATCCCAGAGTAGTGGCAGGACAAAGGCTCCATCAGCTTGTCCATCTGGTCCGAGCCTGAGGAGGCAGTGGGCACCGTGCTTCCGGCCCCGCAAGGCCACATGCCCTGCCCAGTGAGCACAGCATCTTTTAACCATTGACAAGCAAGGCACAGAGGCCACGAGGTCCCCACAGAAACTCCACGCCTGGAAAGTTCCTGGGAAGGAAATAAATGTGGGAACTGAATCCCAAGATGAATCCTGCTACAGAATTCCCACTGGGCACTTCCTGTCCTGCCAGCACCCAGGACTCGCGCCTCGCAGTGCTCAGCCAGGCAGTGGTGGCGGCCAGCACCCCAAGAGCAGCCGCACTGCCGAGACAACAGCCCTTCAGCGTATCTGGACCACAACATGAGGGACTCGAATGGCAGGTTCAGTAACATGCTCCGCAAGTCATCACCCCCCTGCAGACAGCCCAGGCCATGGCCGCCCACCCAGAGGGCTCCTGCCCAGGACGTCAACGCCAGGTCCTGCAGTGAGGCCCTGTGAGAATGGACCCGGGGGCACACTGCCCTCAGGCTCCCACTGCAGGGCCACCAGCACAGGTCTGCACCCCAGGTCCGACCTCTCTAAACACCCCATCTGCACCGCCACCCTCTGCCACTCAACTTTCCTGGCCTGCTCTCGGTCCCCCGCCCTCCCCAGATCTGACAGTAGCAGGGAACCCACTCCCTGTGCGGCACGCAGCCAGTGAACCGAGGACCCCTCTCCCACCTGCGCTGTGCAGGCTAAGCACACAGGAGCAGAGTGGCCCGGAGGTCTCGGCACACGCGGGAACTCCCAGCACCCCAGCACCCCAACACCACCCGTGACACCCTCCAGGCAGGAGGGCTCCCAGAAGCTTCAGGAGGCTGGGCCAGGTGAGGACCTCCCTTGCCTGTGCTCCACCTCAGGACCCTCCCTCCCCACACCCAGCCAAGCGCCCCGTCACGTGGGGAAGCCACTGTCCACCGGCAGCCCTGCAGCGCAGACCCCAGGAGAGCCAGCAGGGAGCACTGCAGGTGGGCAGGGTCCCAGGACCAGGAGAGCAGGCCACAAGACCAAGCGGTTGCACCCAGTCCCCAACAGCGTTAGAAGACACTGCTGGCTGGCGAACAGGCCGATCCTGGCCTCAGGGCCCCGCAGAACGGCGCAGCGCCTCGGAACCCCAGCTGGCCTGCAGCGGGTCTGGGTGTCAGCCGCCACGGCAGGAGTCCTGCTGGGCCCTGAGCAAGACGGGGGCCTGCACCCGTGGAGGCCTCCTTCCTGGTTTGTTTTCACACTTAGCTGAGGGGCTGGGCGGGCTCCGAGCACTGGGTTCCACCCTCAGCACCACATAAGATAAATGAAGCAAGGCACTATGTCCATCTACAACTCAAAATGCTTTTAAAAAAACCCACTGAGGCAGGTCCCGCTAAGCTGCCGAGGCTGGCCTTGAATTGGCGCCGCTCCTGCCTCAGGATCACAGGGGTACCTCGGCCCTCGGCCTCCCTCCCTTGGCTTCAGCCAACATCACCATCCGACAGGAGGGCAGATGGGGCAGGAACACCTACCCGCAGACCACGTCCCCCGGCTGCAGCTGTGGCCTGAAGGTGCGACCAGGAGGAAGTGGTCATTTTCCTCGTCTCGAGAAGGAGAATAAAATGTAACCCACAAGGCTGAACACGCCTGGGACGCCTCAAGATCACCACAAAGGGAGGCTACGGCGATGCTGGCACAGCAACTGGAGGTGGGGGAGTCCCCAGCTCCTGCCGCTCACAGGCAGGGCGCTGTGACCGCAGTCCCCCAGCACTGTGCTCTCCCCAAGAGCACCCCAGGCGCACGGTCTGAGGAGCGCCTTGGAGACAGGGAGGCAGCTGGCAGTTGAGACTCGCTCTGCTCTGCCCCTTAGAGGACACAAACTGCACAGATGTAACCCAGAATTTCACAGCTCTGACTGCAACAAGCCAACAGTCCCACGCGGAGATCCAGGTAACAGAACCCGCCGGGAGCTGCGCACACCTGCGAAGAGCTGCGCATGCCCGGAGCTGACCGATCTGCAGAAGGAACCAGGGGAGGGCCAGGCTCCCGCACCACCACCCTCAGCCTCCAAAACCCAACAGGAGGTTATCAAGCACCTCCAGCTCCCACAAAGCCTGGCCACGAGGTCAGGGCACATAGGCTGCACGGGCTGGCCCTGGCCAGTCCAACTCCCACCCCTGCGTGCCCTCATTGGCGCTGGGCTCCTCTGCAGGGCTCAGAGGGACTGGACCTCGCCGTGCTCCTGTCCCGCTGCCCCGGGTGGCCATCTACACTGCATCCTGCATACCATGGGCTCCTCAGCAGGTGGGCCCTCAGACCTGAGTGCCTGGGGAGCCACCAGACACTTGGAAACGTACACACTTCACAGCAACCCAGAGGCTCAGACCCAAGGTCTCAAAGCAGAGTCTCAGTCTCCACCAAAAGCCAGGGCTCCAGGGAGAGTGCCTTTCAAGTCACAGCGGACCTGGACCCCAAAAAGGGCACACAGATCCACAGCTGGCCCGCTTCAGAGTGCAAACCACAGCGAGAGAGGAGCCCCGACCAAAAATGGGAGAGAGCACAGGGGCAAACACTTCCCAGTCACACCTTCCTGGGGTTTGTCTTCCTGTAGTTCACCTCACAAAGAAACTGAACATAGGCAAACTCAACCACATTAAAAAGCTGTTACAGCAGGTGCAGACTGTAATCCCAGTGGCTTGGGAGACCGAGGTAGGAGGATGGCCAGTTTAAGGCCAGTCTCTGCAATATTTGAGACCCTGTCTCAAAATAAAAACAAACAGGGCTAGGGGTACAGTTCAGAGGTAGAGTACCCTAGGTTCAATCTAGGTACCCACCATGTACACACCAAAAATAAAACAAAGATATTATCAGCACTCAATATATGTGACGTTTAATCTTTAAAACTGAGGCTTTTCTGTGGTTTCTTCTTGTTTTCTTTTTGGCAGTGCTAGGGACTGAACGGAGGGCCTCACACATGCAGGGCAAGCGCTCGGCCACCAAGTTGCACACACATTGTAACTGGACAGTTGAACAAATGCTGCGTCTCCTGGC